>JAOUQZ010035288.1:0-14199 GCA_028564935.1 Neosilurus hyrtlii
CACTATAGTCCCTAAAGCCCTTTACAGCATTGGGGGTTGAATAATTTTGAACACAACTGTATATATATATATATATATATACACACACACACACACACACACACACACACACACTCAACAAAAATATAAAGCAACACTTTTGTTTTTGCTCCCATGTTTCATGAGCTGAACTTAAAGATCTTAAACTTTTTCTATGTACACACAGGTGTGCCTTAGACTCAATAAAAGGCCACTCCATAATGTGCAAATAATGTTTGTAAAATTTTATCACACAGCACAATGCCACAGATGTAGAAGTTTTTAGGGAGCATTCAATTAGCATGCTGACTTCTGGAATGTCCACCAGAGCTGTTGCCAGTGAAATTAATGTTCAGTTCTCTACCATTACGCCGTCTCCAAAGGCGTTTCAGAGAATTTGGCAGTACATCCAACCAGCCTCACAACCGCAGACCATGTGTAACCACACCAGCCCAGAACCTCCACATCCAGTATCTTCACCTCCAAGATCGTCTGAGACCAGCCACCTGGACAGCTGCTGCAACAATTGCTTCGCATAACCAAAGAATTTCTGCACAAACTGTCATAAACCGTCACAGGGAATCTCATCTGCATGCTCATCGTCCTCATCGGGGTCTCGACCTGACTGCAGTTTGTCGTCGTAACCGACTTGAGTGGGCATATGCTCACATTTCAATGGTGCCTGGCATGTTCGAAACGTGTTCTCTTCATGGATGAATCCTGGTTTTATCGTGTGAGTGAGCGGTTTTCTGATGTCAACGTTGTGGACCGAGTCAGCCATGGTGGCGGTGGGGATTATGGTATGGGCAGGTGTATGTTATGGACAACGAACACAGGTGCATTTTATTGATGGCATTTTAGGTACCGTGACGAGATCCTGAGGCCCACTGTTGTGCCATTCATCCACGACCATCACCTCATGTTGCAGCATGTTAATGCCCGGCCCCATGTTGCAAGGATCTGTACAAAATTCCTGGAAGCTAAAAACAGCCCAGTTCTAGCATGGCCAGCGTACTCACTGGACATGTCACCCATTGAGCATGTTTGGGTCGGTCAACTCTATGCAAAGGAGATGTGTTGCACTGCGTGATGCAAATGGTGGTCACACCAGATACTGACTGGTTTTCTGGTTGTTGTGGAGCACTAATGTCTTAACAGATATTGTCTATTACGGCTACTGCCATAGGTCACTGTTAATTAAAAAACAAAACAAAACAAAGCAAAACTAAAAACATTCCGATAAAACATATGGACAAAACGCCATCTTGTGGATATATATGTATACTACATGTGCTGCTCAGAAACTAGTTTATCAGGTATAGTTTAATTACTGATCCTGTCAGTCTAACTCACTGATTTGCTGAATCTTGAAACTTAATCATATTAGGGTGGCAGGGAGGCTGGAGCCTATCTCAGCCAACACAGGGGCGAAGGTCAGGCCAGCCAAGGGCCAAAGCACACACAACTATTCACACTCACACTCAATTTGGGAAGGTCTATTAGTGAAGAAACCTGAGTACCCAGAGGAAACCCAGGCAAGGACAGGAAGAACATGCAAACTCCACACAGAAATGCAGTCACTAAGCCTGGAACTGGAACCCAGGACTTTCTTGTTGTGAGGCAGACGTGCCTCGATTTGTTTCTTACCTTTTTTTGTTTTCTATAATTAATTCTGATGATTGATTGACACTTGGTAACTTCTTCCCTGTTCCTGACACTTGTGCTGCTGTAGCATGGGAAAATCCCTGGTGTGTGACTAATAATGATTATCCTACCTTCTCTTTCTCCAGCTCTCACCTCCTCATACATATATATTTATATATATATATATCTCGCACATGTGGACATTCATGTATAAAAGCCCATATCTCACCAACCTATTAGCTGATTTTAATCAACTATGACTTAAAATAACCCTCTGGTGGTACTGAATAATGTGCTAACATAAGTGTAATAAGAATTAGACTAATAATTTACACATAAATATCACCATTTTCGTCAAGAGTAGGCCACATAGCCATCAGCATGCATCTGCCCTGTGATGGCCTGGCAAGTTGTCCAGGATGTACACTGCCCTCACCCAGAGTCGGCTGATATGGGCGCCAGCCTCCCTGCAACCCTAACTAGGATTAAGCGGTTCAGAAAATGAATGAATAAATATCACCAAAACTCCCATATAAATACTTGTACCCATACATATTCCTGTGCCCTGGGATCTTATGTAGATACAGGTTGTTATGAGCAAAATTTCTTTTTTTTTTAAAAAAAGGGCGTTTTATACTATTTAACATGATTATGACTTCAATCTTTCTTTTAATATACAGTACTGTGGAAAAAGTCTTTACACCAATGTAAACTGTGTAAGAATATTAAAACTGTCCCAGATATAAAAAATGAACTAAAAGAAAAGGAAAACAGAAGTAGATATTTGGTGTGAGTACCTGTTACCTTTAAAACTGCATCAGATCTCTCAGGTACACCTTCATGCATTATGGAGAACTGTCACACCTCTTAAGACTTTGTCTCTATGGTGTTTTTGTTTCTGCAGGTAAAACCAGAACAGGTGTTGTTGTGTTATGTTTTTTACTGAATGTGAAAAGTAACTATCAGTCTATGATCTGCTCCATTTTAGTTTCTCTTTTTGCAAAAATAGATAATAAATAAATTATATATAAATATATAATAAATAATAATTTTTTATGCAAGCTTTATACAAGGTTTAGGAATGTGTTTATGGGAAATTTTGATTCTTCTTAAAGCGGATTTGTGAGGTCAGACACTGATGTTGGATGAGAAGGCCTGGCTCGCAGTCTTCGCTCTATTTCCTCCCAAAGATAATCTGTCAGGTTGAGGTCCGGACTCTGTGCAGGCCAGTCAAGTTTTTCCACACCAAATTCACTCATCCACATGTCTTTATGGACCTTGCTTTGTGCACTGGTGTGCCGTCATGTTGAAACAGGAAGGGGCCATTTGCAAACTGTTCCCACAAAGTTGGGAGCATGAAATTGTCCAAAATCTCTTGGTATTCTGAGGAATTCCGAGTTCCTTTCACTGGAACTAGGGGCCAAGGCCAGCTCCTGAAAAACAACCCCACACCATAATCCCCATTCCGCCAAACTTTACACTTTCACAGTGCAGTCAGACAAGTACAGTTCTGGTAACTGCCAAAACCAGACTCGTCCATCAGATTGCCAGATGTAGAAGCATGATTCGTCCCTCCAGAGAGCGCGTCTCCACTGTTCTAGAGTTCAGTGGCGGCGTGCTTTACACCACTGCATCCGACGCTTTGCATTGCACTTGGTGATGTATGGCTTGGATGCAGCTGCTCAGCCATGGAAACCCATCCCATGAAGCTCTCTACTAACTGTTCCTGAGCTAATCTGAAGGCCACATGATGTTTGGAGGTCTGTTGTGATTGACTTTGCTGAAAGTTGGCAACCCCTGCGCACTATGCGCCTAAGCATCTGCTGACCCCGCTGTGTCATTTTACATGGCCCACCACGTCGTGGCTGAGTTGCTGTCCTTCCCAATCGCTTCCACTTTATTATACCACTAACAGTTGAATGTGGAATATTTAGTAGTGATGAAATTTCATGACTGGACTTACTGCACTACTGGAATAAAAATGTTTGCATGTTGCATGACTTGATGGGGGATAATTACATTGTTTTTAATGAATAAATAACATGTATTTATTTTATACTATGAATTATATAACAATAAAAATAAACACACTGGTTATGATACCAAATAAATCCACAGGTCGCTTTCTAGTAGCTTTAAAACTTTTTCTTTATGCTCACTTCCCCCACTGTTTCTATAAGAAAAAAAAACACATGAGACCTCTCCAAGATGGCATCATGTTGACACCGTGTGAGCAATGCATGACCAGTCATTCTTTTTACTATATCTATGACTAAAATAACGACAGAGGAGGCGGTGGTGCAGCTGGAAACCAAAAACCACACACTACACACTTTAAAATAAAAGTTCGTCAAAATGAAAGTTAAATACCTGTTATGAAAGTGGTTGTGTTAATAAATTTGAAGACAAATTTTTTTTTGACAGAGAATAAAACAATAATCGTTCCCCAAAAACAGCTATTCATTATAAAATCCATGGACTTGAAAGAGTTCACTCACTTACTCATATGCTGAACTACTTAATCAAACTAGGGTCATGGAGGAGCTGCTGCTGACTCTGGGTGAAGGCGGGGTACACCACCACAGGGCCCGCACACACACACACAACAATTCACATTCACACTGACACCTGGGGACAATTTGGAATAACTAATTAGTCAAATGTGCATGTCTTTGGACTGTGTGAAGAAACCGGAGAACCTGGAAGAAACCCACACAAGCACAGGGAGAACATGCACAATTCACACAGAGACACCATTGCAGAGCCCGGGACTCAAACCCAGGACCTTCTTGCTTGGAGTATCACATGCTAACTGCTATGCCACCATGCTGCCACCTAATGAGTTGCAGTTAAAATATCCACACATCTTTTGTCAAAAGCACATTTAATTGTTTTTAAAGGTCAGAATACTTTTTTTGTTATTTTATCTGTAATCAGTAATTTGTTCACTAATTTCATCTCCATTAGCTGCTTTATACTGTTTAGAGTGATGGTCCCAGTCCAGACATTTATTTGCTTAATTCGCTGGGAGCCTATCTAGCTGACTCTGGGCGAATGCGGGGTACACCCTTAACAGCTCACCAGTCCATCACAGGGCCAACACACACAGCCAGCCATTCACACTCATGCTCACACCTAGGGGCAATTTATAAAGGCTAATTAGCCTAATATTTATGACTTTGGAGTGTGGGAGGAAAGTGTATGTTTGAATACCTGGATGATTTTAAACCAGGACCTTCTTTTTGTGACAGGCGAGTTAACCACTGCACCACCGTGCCGTCCAGTCCAGATCTTGTCCGTTCCTGGGAATGTCAGGATATCTATTGGAGGGCATCATGCACACACATTAAAACACACAAAAAAGACTAATCCTGCAAAAAGACTAATTCAGACTACCTTCTGGAATGATTTTGGAAGGGGAAAGAAACCAGTAAATGTGGAGAAAACCTGCTGAAAACACAAAGAAACACTATAAGACAGTAACTCAAAAGTAGAATTAAATCATGGACCCTGGAGCTGTGAAGCATTACCACTTACCACCATCTAATACTATACTCCCCTTCTAACACTCATTTACTCATTTTCCATAGCGCTTAATCCTATTTCGGTCGTGGGGTGGTTGGGGCCTATCTCAGCCTCTGGGTGAACAGCTCACAGACCATCGCAGGGTCAACACACACACACACACTACCATTCACACTCACACCTAGGGGCAATTTGGCATAGACATTTAACCTAATGTGCATGTCTTCGAACTGTGGGAGGAAACCAGACACACATAAATCCCAAGCCCAGGATTCGAACGATGTGAGGCAGATGTGCTAATCACTACGCCACTGTGCTGCCCCAACAAAACAACAAACAAACAAACAAACAAACAATTCATAGGGGAAGTTTTGTGTGTCCAAATCAATTAGCGGGTTGTATTGTCATGTACTGTCCGCTAGATGTCAGTATTTGACATGATCAGTGTCAGGTTGGTGAACTGTGAGCTTCTGTATGAAATTGTGTTAAAAAAATACACATAACTCATATGTGTTATGCTCATAACACCTTTCATTATACTAACATTTAATGAAGTATGTACGTTCATTTTTAAACACATAATAAAACATTATAATTTACGAGCCTTGCACTGTGGTAAACCTTTCATGGATGTATCAGTCATGAAGGTTGTCTAGCCGTAACTTTCTATTAGCCCAGTAGGTTAAAGATCTCCTGCAGTCAAGCAGGTGGCAGGTTGACACCTTGGTCTCGACTGATTTCTGCTTAATTACTCCAACTTGAATGCAGGCCTATGTCAATTAAGAGCGCCAGCCAGGAGATATCCCGCTGGACCTCCAGGTATCCAGGCAAAGAGTGAGAGAGAGAGAGAGAAGTCTAATAATAGTGTTCTCCTTTTTACATTAACTTTGATGCCAATTTGCCAGCATTTTGTTTCGAACCAGTGTTAATAGAGCACATAAGACTCTTCCACAAGATTACGCAAAAGTCAAATTTGTGCTCCTTTATTTTAAGAAGTTTCTGATCTCTGAAGCAACAAAATTATTTCTGGGTAAAAAGTCATGAAGAGCACATCCAAGAAGCAGTACTTGACCATGGTGCTGTTGAGCTAGTTGTATTGTAGCCTAGCGTGGGTCTGTGCTGGGATGGTGATGTTTTTGGATGAGCAAGAGTTGTAATGAGTAACATGGCGCACCTGATCCCTGCTGTTGCATGGATATTTTTAGTGTAGCTGAGCAGAGCAGAAATTCGTGAGAAGGGTGCAAAGCAGCAAAATGATTTGTTCTCCAAAGACCTTTACATCATCGGCCGATTTCATGTCAAAGACATGAGTCGAGATATAGAAAAGCTGTATTTTGTGAGTGGTGTACTTCATGACGTCATACAGTATTTCTAGAGTGTGTAAATGTTTGATGTTTTTTTAAGGGTTTGGAGGCTCATCCAACACTGGCCGAAGGAGGGGTGCACCTTGAACGGCTCATCAGACCATTGCAGGGCAGCATACACACACTCATATCCACACCTGGGGCAATTTGGAACAGCCAATTAGTCTACTGTGCATGTACTTGGCTGTGGGAGGAAACCAGAGTCCCCAGAGAAAACCCACAAAAACATGTGAGAGCTTGCAAACTTCATACAGAAATGCCCAACTTGAACCCAGGACCTTCTTGCTGTAAGAAGGAAGTGCTAACCACCACCCCACTGTACCACACTTCATCTGAAGGCTCTTTTCTGTAAACAGCAGATCATGAACTAAAAAACTGTTTCAGTAGAAGTGATAATTTGAGCTGAAGAAATGTTTGTGGATTCTAGTTCCCCTTGCAAATAACAGAACTTTATCAATATGATAATTTGAATAAGTTTACTTGTTTTTTTTTCCAATTGTAAATTACACCATCATGCTTCAGTGGTTACGGTCCTGTACTTATCCCAAAATTGGTAACATGTATACTGTACTCTAAACACCCTTTAAACACACACACACACACACACACACACACACACACACACACACACACACACACACACGCTACAGTTTGACTTTTTCATTGTAGAAGAATTTGCAATCTCACTCTCTGTGGTCACAGAAGAGGATAGGTTCCAAGTTCCCTAGATGGGTTTATTCTTCATGTTATCTCAGGAAGTTGTTCCTCACTGTCACCTCTACGTTGCCCATAAAGGATCTTAATCTCAACCTAGAACTTGGATTTGGAACTGCTTCATAACAATGTCTATTATTATACATGCAATACAAATAGAATTTCATTAAGTTAAACATCGCTGATGGCTTATCTGTAATTGGTATCTTTATATCTTAAGCCAAAAGAAAAAAAAAACCTTTTTAAGCCCGATATGCCTGACACCAACTCATTACTGCAATTAAAATTTGCCCTATGCCATCTTCTTTCAAATAAAAAAAAAATAACCCTGGACAGCACGGTGGCTTAGAGATAGCATGTCTGCCTCACAGCAACAAGATTTTGAGTCACTGGCTCGGCAACAGTGTTGTTGTGTGGAGTTTGCATGTTCTCCCTGTGTGTGTGTGTGTGTTGGCCTTGTGATGGACTGGTGAGCTGTTTAGGGTATACCCTGCCTTCACCCAGAGTTAGCTGGGATAGTCCTTGTGACTCTAGTAGAATTAAGCGGTTCAACAAAATTATTGAATGAATGAATGAAATAAACCTTGAAATAGACATTACTAGACCACTTTCATCAGTATTAGTAAAAAATCTAGATCTTGGAGGTAAGGAGCACCCATGCATCTAGTACAGTGATATGTCATAATCTGGCTGTTTACTGCGCACCAAGAAACATGCATTGGGGCAAAATACAGTATTGGGGCTGACTTTATTTTTTTAATGTTATTCTACTAATACAGATAATTATTTTGCTAGAAATAGTTTTTCCTACATGGAGGATGACAGTCTTGCTTCCCTGAAAATTTAAAGTTGCTAACGGCAGTCGTTTTACGGATATAGTTTCATATCTTCCACTAAACTTATACATTGGCAGTTTTTCAGTGTTATACTGTCTCACTTGAAAAAAGAATAATTTTAAATGCAATTTATTCATATTTTTCTGTTAAAATGCTGGACTGTCCGAAACCATGTCAAATGTTTCAATACCTTAAAATTTATGCATATCAGAGTATTATACGTTTACTGTGTTATGTGTTATTATGTGAAATCTGAATAAGCCGAGCTTCATTTGTGACTAAAACTATTTAAAACGTTATGGACACTGCATTAAATTAAATTATTAAACAGTGGTGGCCCGGTGGAAGGGTGCAGGATTACTGATCCCAAGGTTATGGGTTCAAGCCCCACTATCAGCAGTATGTCACTGCTGTCCCCCCAGTGCAGCTAACTGGGTTAAAGCTGTGCACTCTTATAGAAAAATTCTCAAATCACTTATTTGTATCCATCATGACCCACACTTTCTTTATTGTCCTTTTTTTCCGCCATTTATTTTCATTTAGGACTACTTTCATTCTGGCCCTAAACAAATACACTAATTTTTAAAAATAAATTTTTTTTTACACAAACCCATCCCTGGACCTGTTTTCAAATGACACTCAACTTGGTTCTTTTGCTCCGCTTTCTGATTCTATTTTGTTTCACATTTATCTTTATCTTTTTATCTTTTTAATTTTTTCCCTTCAGATAGTTTCTATCTAAACGCCATCAGGCTTGGTATATTACATCACTGTTTATCACTATGACCAGCTTGAACACCTCATGACCAAAATTAAAAAAAAAAATTTCATCCCTCCATTTCCCATTCACTTCAATTTTCTAAGTCTCTTTACTCAACCTGTTTTTATCACGCAAGCACAATACTTGATATATTAGATCAGCCTTTACCACCAAACACCCCATCCCTTTTTTCTACTTCATCCCTCTTTTCCCCCCATTCACTCCACTGTAGAATATAGGAAAGCTGTATAGTCAGTGTACAGTAAATACACAACGCAATATACTATTCACCATACTACATTAACCCCATCATGAAGAACAAAGGTTAGTGATCCTCTGCTGCTGCTGAGCATCAGAAATGCATTTCTAACTCACCATGAGCTTTATAGCATAATCCTACGCTACCTAGAAGAAAATGGCTTCCCCTGTGAGTCTATTTCCTCTCAGCGTTTCTTCCTCTTGCTGTTCCAGGGAGTGTTTTATTGGCATAGTTGCCTCTGGGCTCTCTCATTATAGGTGTAGACCCAGATTTCTGTTGCTAAAATTGAATTGAACTGAACTGAAGCAGATTAAATGGCAAGAACCAGAGCAGGGATTGTTCTTAAAACAGTCAAAGCACCCTAGACAGGCTGTGTCTTTCTGCTTCCTAATAAGGGGATGTAGGCTGTCAGGAGGTCCTCTAATTAATGCTCTCCAATTCTGCTTGTAATGCCAATTTGGAGAAAGCCGAATCGTTACACACACCATTTTACTTGAGTTACCAATGTTTCATAGAGCTTTAATTTGGTTGGTGATGTACATGTCGTCATCTTATACACAAGTACAGGAAAGTGTGCAAGTTTAATAGTCCTTTCCTCTCTTTGCTTCATGAAGCTATTGTTATAATATGGTAATAACCATGATATAACATTAAAAAGGCTTTTAATTTACCTTTATATCCATGTGTAATTTGTGTCAAGAAGGCTGTTAAATTAAAAATGTTTTATATAACATTTAAAAGTAATAAGTATACAAATGAGTGTAAAGGTTTTTGTTTTTTATCTGTGAATAAAGGAAAACATACATATACACTGCCTGGACAAAAAAGGACTGCCATTAGCCTTAATTATATCATGTGATCACCATGGCACTGTTTCAACAAACTTTGGCAACACCACATTTCAATCCAAAGTTGGGTTAATTTTTCACCGACATCTTGAATTGATGATGGGAAAATCAAACCACTCCATAACGTCTTCTCCAGCACATCCCAAAGACTTTCAGTAGGGTTAAGCTCAGGGCTCTGTGGTGCCAGTTCATTTTGAAATTGATTCCTCGTGTTTCCTGAGCCACTCTTTCACTATCTGAGCCCCAGTTTTACATCTGTTTATCATTAATTCATTCATTCATTTCCCAAACCAATTTATTCCTTGCTGGGGTTATGTGGAGGCAGGAGCCTACACGAAAACATTATGACAAACTCTGTGTCTGAAACAACCTCCCAATCAACAGTATCTTTAAGCTCTGATTGGTAATCCCTCGACTTTTAGTCGCGTGTGAAAATTTCGCCTCTTTTGGAGCGCATCATTTGGAGCGCATCATTTTGCATGGTCGCTTGTCGCTTGTCACTTCCTGTGTGAACAAGGCTTAATGTTGCTGAGCCTCGGCCTGACCAATTTACACAACAGTCCCTATGGTGATTAGACACTGTAATCAAGGCTAGAGGTGGCTTAACAACATATTACAGTGCACGGCTGTTTTTTGGCCGGGCAGTGCAATTATATTTACTTTATCACTAATTCACAAAATTGCATCTTGTAATAGGAACACACATTTAAAGAAAGCTGAGTGATATTTATAAGTAACATATCAAGAGCCAAAGCATTGAAACAGATGTGTGAGGAAGTTTTTTTTTTTTGAGGCAGTTATAAAGCAAATGTTTGTGCATATACATTATTGGATAATATTTCAAAGGTAGATACACATTTCTAAAGTAATATCATTTTGAAGTTGATATTATCATCCTAACATGAAGCATTTTTGTTACCTTGGTGCCTTGGAACCATGGACAAATTATTGTCCTTTTTGTCTTGTGGTACTAAACAGAAAAGTTCATGCGGGTTTCATCTTTACAACATCAGAAGGATTTGTCCATTTTTATCCACAGAGGCCACCCAGGTGTTTGTTCAGTCCCTTGTCATTTCAAGCCTGGACTACTTCAATTTGCTCCTAACAGGTCTTCCCCTGCACGCTCTCAGATCATTGCAACAGATCTAGAATGCAGCTGCATGGCTTGTTTTTAACCTTTCCAGGTACTCCTACACTACTCCATTCCTGTAGCTGCCCACATCACATTTAAAAAACTGATACTTGCCTACAAAACCAAAAATGTTTCAGCGTCTCTTCTACCTTGGGGAACTGAAATGGACTCCTACTGTACCTGTTTCTGAAAGTTTTTCCCCCCATGCAACCACACATACTGTATATGCATGTAATTAATATTTCCCACATTACATACACAAATCAGATAGGAAGCCTAGGATAAAACATAAGAGTATTATTTACCTCAAAGGAATGTTGTGATCTGATTGGTGCACTATCTGGGGATTAAAAAGCATTATTCTTAGCGGATAATGCATGAATCCAAACTAAGGACCAGGGGCCTCATGTACAAAGGGTACGTATGCACAAAAACGTGGCGTACGTCCTCTCCCACGGCAAAGTTCAGATGTATCAAGAGTGAAATGACCGTGGAAATGTGCGGTGCCTCACGCCAACTTCATGGCTGGTGTATGCACGTTTCTGCAGCTGTTGGTCCTTTGGCGACACTTAGAGGAGATGCTAGGAAACTGTTGATAATGTGAAAATTAGTCTTCAGAGTTAAAGTGCAATTTGCAGCCAGGGCCGGTTTTCATAATACATTGCATACACATTGCTATAAAAGCGCCAACACAGGATGAATTTATGTCAACAGGAAGCATTTTCATTCGATCAATGTACAGATCACATGTAATGTGCAAATGCAGTTAACCAACATTGTGGCGAGGTGACCTGGTTCAACGCACGATTAATACATCCTGAGTAAAAGCATGGTTGGGAACTACAAGCTGGCACTGTGCGCGATGGGTGGTTGATTTCAACCATATAAAAGGGGCAAGGACACAGAATTCACTTATTCACCAATGCATTTATTGTGAGTGTTAATATCACTGATATTTGTGAGAACACCTGTCAGCTGATCCAGGTAGTCATTTATGCCGCTGATTGTTCACACTGTTTCCTCTTGTGACTCCAGCACAGCTCAGATGAGGACACGGCCAGTAGGGCGGGCATCAGGAGCCGGTGGTTTGGGCACACTGATGACGGAGACGGCAGGGAAGGTGGGTGGAGGAATCCCCCGTTTCTGTGACGCCAGAGCCACTGCAGATGGTGGAGAAATCCCCTGAGTCTGTTACTGCTGGAGGACAGCGTGCCAAACAGTGTATTTCTGCATGCCTCTAATTCACATTCCGTGAAATTCAAGAAATTTCTTACTCATACTGTAAGGGTTTTCTGATCCTGCAAAGAGGGGAATCTCCAGTACAAGGTTCATTTCAATATGATTTGCAAATTTAAATGGGGGCATGTACAGGGAGGGGTCGAGTACCCCAACATGTGTGCTCAATTCCATGTTGATTCGGATGTTCAAAGGAAATGTGCTTGGGTTCATGCATATACAGATTCATACATGTGGATTTTTTTGTGCTTACGACGCTTTCTGGATTTAAGCGTATGCTATTTTTCAGTAGGAATTACACGCAAATCTTTGTACACGAGGCTCCTGGTCACTTGAAGCAAGCGGTGCCGTTATTGTTCCACATTGAAAATGGAAAAATATACCACAATATTCGTATTTTTTCTTTATTTTGTTGCGTTTTCATGTAGTATATAGCAAAAAATTGAATTAGCATGCCGCTACAGAGTACGATTTTATGTTTATATTTAAGTTTTCTACGTGTGTTATAACATTAAATGTTTCGTGTAGTACACTCAAACTCTGAAGAGTCTACACAAATATTATTAGCTACACACTTTATGTTCCTTTGATGTTCCATCTTGGGGACTATTTAGTGACATCCACAAGCCTTCTGTGAATAATTGTTAATTTACAACATATAATAAACGACTAGCCTCGAGCTAAGACTACCAGAGAGCTTCCAATTGATAAGGTACAAAAGTGGCATAATGCTGGAATAGTAAAAAGGATGCCAGCTGTTAACTGGAACAGATGTGATGGGCTCATACATGCCACCATGGGTTTATATTCTTGAGGTCATTTCAGAATCCCTGTGTTGAGTTCTTGTCCTCATGGAATATCTGAAATGGGTAGGAGAGAGAGAGAGAGAGAGAGAGAGAGAGAGAGAGAGATATGTATATCCAGGGATGTCACACCTTCTACTTTTAACTTTGACTATAAGACCGTGGTGTCTTACTATAGGTGCATTTAAATCTAATGCATTTTAAAGGTGCCCATTCACTAGTGAATATTTGTGTTTTATCTTCCATTTTTAATTCATTTTGGCTGAATACAAAGATTTCCTTGTAAGGTTAAGTTTGTGTGTGAATGACCTTGATCTACTTTTCAAGGTCACAGAGACAAAACTGTATAAATGGTTTCCGGACATTTGCTTGCAGCGCGCTGAAGCTGGGGCTTTCAAACTTGCAATGCTTGTTCACTACTATGATTACTAGGCTAACATTGTGTGAGAGTGACCTTGATCTACTTTTGAAGGTCACAGTCGCAAAACTGTATATAAGGTTTCCAGACATTTACAGTGGAGGGGACACTCACATACAGGAGTAAGCAAATGGTTTCCAAAAGATATCCATTTTATTTCCAAGTGTTCCACTGTATTTTATGTTTATTTAATATACCTGGGAAGCAAAGGGGCCCCTTTAATTCCGGATAAAAATGAGCTGTATTAGTAAACTCCAGCTCATTTACAGTCTTGTTGACATCAGTTCTGCATAATGCTGTTACGTTAAAAAGCCCATCTCTGCAAACACAAGAATAAAAACACAGATACAGTGTACTGAGAAATGTATTTGCATTTGGATGCTATTATAGATCTTTCCACTGCCTGAGTCAGTGCTAATGTATTCTGAAAATGGAAAAAAGGCACGGGGGTTGTTGGTGGTGGTGGGGTGTCACACCTTCATAGTGCCAAAATACCTAACGGATCACATGGTCTTTCAAAAAGGGATGGGGTGAGCTCTCATTGCATCATGTGTTCACTGTTTGGGCACACACACACACACACAAACACACACACACACACACACACACACACACACACACACACACACACACACACACACA
>JAOUQZ010035337.1:0-14197 GCA_028564935.1 Neosilurus hyrtlii
TTAAGCTCATATAGGGTCTTCATCAGTAGAAACGATGGGCTTCCAAGATGATGAGAACTCCAGCCAGCATCAGCACAGTAGCATTTAATAAAGCTGCCAGTTGAGGACATGTCAGTGACTGTTTTTCAAACTAGAGACTAATGTACTTATGCTCCTGCTCACTTGTACACCAGGGTTTTAGACTTTCCATCCTGGTTAGAGCCAGTTTGCTCCCTTTGTGAAGGCAGCAAACTTTGAGCAACTTTTTGTATGAGATCTTCAGTTTCTTTTTGAATCTATAATCAAAACACATGCTGATTCTCCAGATATTTAAGCAGCCTAAAGAGGGGCAATTTTATTAATTCTTTAATCAGCATATCGGTTTTCAGCTGTGCTGATATAATTGCAAAAGGGTTTTATAGTGATCAATTGTTTATTTAATTTGAGAAACTTGGATTAGTTATTTTTATTCCAAAACCAATACATTTCTAAGTGACCCCAACATTTTAAACTTATACATGCATACGACAGATGCTGTGACATTATTTCAAAATCACTAGAACAATTTAGATTTCATCATTTTACCTATTGTGGCAAGCTATCCTGTCACAGAAGCAGTGAAATTGGCCCAAAAGATAATACTACCACCACCATAGACAGATAGAATTAGCTTCTTAGATAAGTTTTCCTTTCTCCAAACATACATTTTCTTATTTAAACCAAAAACGTTTATTTTGGTCTCATCTGTCCAAAACGTTCTCAATAACCTTCTTTGTCCACAATTTTATTATTATTATTATTATTTTTTTTTTTTAGCAAAATGTAGATGGCCACAATGGTAATTTTTGTGCTTAAAAGTTACCCAGGGTTCCTTTGTGATCTCCAGTGCTATTACATATCTTGCTCTTGGATTACTCTCTGTTGGTCGACCACTCCTAGAAAGGGAAGCAATGGCTTTGAATTTTTCTTTATTTGCACACCATCTGTTTACTGATTGACTCAATCAATAAACTGACTGTTTATATTGGATTCCAGACTCTTAAAAGCTGGTAACCATTTCCTGCCTGATAAAAGGCAACAACTCTTTTTCTGAGGTCCAAAGAAATCTCTTTGGTTCATGGTATGATCAGACTTTGATAGATTATTCATTAAATAAAACAGGACGCCCACTCACACTTGATTGCCATCCATTTGATTAACAAACATTTGACTCACCTTGCTGCTAATTAAACTAATTAAACCTTCAAATTAACTTCTAATCTTAGAGGATCACATGCTTTTTCCTACAGGCAGATAATACTGGATCATTTTTCTCAATAAATAAATTACAGAGTACTACAGAGTATAATATGTTGTCCAGTTTTGTAACTACATTATCAACTTTAAGGATTTGTGTGAAATTTTGCAGATTTATGCAAAAAATATAAAAAGTTCTAAAGCGTACACAGTTCAAGAACCCTTTGGACACAAACCTTCGAGACAAATCAATGACTCATAGCAGTTTTGTGAGAAATAGATTAAGGAAATCCAAGATAAGTACTGACTTCAAGTGAATTATACACGATCATAGCATGATTTTAAGTGTTTCATTCATTAACACCACAGAAATTTGTGGTGTTTTCCCTTTTATAGCTAGGATTGTGGTCAGGTTGGGCCCTGTCCATATTACAGCGTCAGAATCGGTTTTGGACTGATCCAAATTTATCTCCCTGTCCATATCGGGCTCAAAATCAGTTCTTCCAAGACCTGTTCCCAAGATGGCTCTGGCAAGATCAATTCTATAAAACTGATCTTGCATTTGCAGTGCAGACAGGAGAATCAAACTGGAAGCCAATCTACTGAGTGTGTGCATATGCAAAGATGGTAAACAAGCAGCAAGGCCTATTCGTCTTTATTACACAGGTGAAAGGCACACTACACCACATGGATAAAAGTGTACTTGCATCAGAGTCCTTTACAGTAAATTCCTTACACCAGGTGATGGAGAACGATAAGAGCAGCACTGGTTTGTCCTGATGTGTAGTTGACCAGATCAGTATGTAGGCTGCTGGAGTGCCAAATCTAATATGGTGTGAGGAGAGCTTGTGAATTGTGATGGCTATATTGGTATTGCTAATAAATCGAATAAGCTATATGGTATACCTTCAACCCCAATTTTATTCCCTTGAGCGAAAGTTGACCTTGGCAATGAGTGCATGTAGAGACCTGAAATTTGGTATGGACAATATTTGGAAACACAACTGGGAGAAAATAATTTAAAAACATTGACATCATTGGCATACTTTCATTTTCATGTGTTTCCAGATATAGTCCATACCAAAGTTCAGGTCCCTACATGCACTTATTGCCAAGCTATTGCCTTTTGAAAATGGAAAAAAAAAAAAAAAAACTCTATTTGTGCAACTCTATTTGTGTTATTTCGCTCGTGGGAATAAAATAGGGGTTGAGGTTACCCTATTTGTAAAATGTATTTCTGTGAATCTATTAGGAATTAAGCAAAACTATTTTGTGTCCATCAGACACATGGAGGTACTTGAAAAAGAAAAATTCATAAAAACCCAGGAAGATTTTGGAAACTTGGTTGATGTGACGAAATGCCCCTCCTAGAACCGATCTCGGCAAAGCTGATCACTCCAGAAACAATCTGAGCCCAATTAGATGTGGACAGAACTTGAGCTATAGCAACCACAAACTGCCTTACTTTTTCAACCATTAAAGTAGTTTGTGACTTTAACGAGAGATTGTCCAGTGTAAACTCCTCTGCCAGGAAAAGAAAATATTTACCCTGGCTGTTATGGAGTGACACCAGAAAATCCATCCAAAAATGTGGTATAAATGTTTCCTTCCAGAAAATGTCTCCATGCCAATGATTACAGATTTTTCTTTATTAAACTTTTCTTTATTAGGATTGTTTTAATATACACTCAGCATTTATGTCTCAAAACTATTGTTATTAATATAGATAGGAGAGATAAATGATTATTGATATGATTGATTGAACGAAATGAATAAATAAATAGACAGATGGTGAAATGAAGTGTTATTAAATAAATCAAAATTAAGTGAATAAACAAATGTCCACATTATAGTAGAAAAATAAGCCAGATTTGGACTAATACTATTAACACACTGGTATAACAAGTATACAGTTCTCATTTGGGGCGCTAACTATTTCAGAAAATCTAAAATACTGTCGTTTTGCTTCCTTGAGCTAAAAATCAAAACTTGTACTAATACTTGCAGTCAACCATGTTCACCACTACGCAAACTGCGCATGCGCATGATATCAGCTTTTACATTTCGAACTAACTGAAAACAGTTAAACATTATCTCAGTTGTGTGAATTGTCTCCGTGTGTTTTAAATTCACGACCACTTGCAATTTCTGTGAAATTCTGCAATAAAGTCATAAAAAAGTGTACGAACACCCCAACAAACCGCTAGCTGAAGACTCTGTCAACCAAATGAGACACTCGATTCGGCTATAAAACGTTATAAACATTTAACAACAGAATTTTTAGTGTGCTTCAAACTTTTATAGAACAGATTTAAAAGGCGCAGAATTCTTTCAGCATCCTGTTAACAACAGACCAAGCTTTCATTTCGCTGTCATTCTTTTACCTTGTTACTGTTTTGGCTTCACATCAACGTCCAAGTGTTTTAACACACGACCCCAGTCACGACGGTTTGGTTAACTCCAAAATAGTTAAGTGCTCCCTGTACATGTGCCCTCCAGAAGGTATGAAATAACGGCAACTGGACACTATGTAGGGCGCCCTATATTACTAACGGTGTTAAATTAGGCTTGAACCCCAAATAATAGTTGATGTTTTAGATATAATTATTGACTGTTAATTTTTTAAGTTATGTAATGCAAACTAAAAAAAAAACTGATAATTGTGAAACATTTAAAATGGAGGCTCAATAAACAAAAAGTTATTTGTTTCCGCGTTGTCTCGCGCACGCGGATGACGTTGGTGGAGGTCAGAGTTCAACCCGGAAGTGTAAAGCAACATGGCGCTTCAGTGAAGAAGTCCTCAATGAGAAATAGGTAAAAGAATACAAACGTGGTCATGTTGCTTCCCACGCTGAGATATGCAGTCCGGTGTGGATACAGAAATGTGGAGAAAGGATTTCAGTACAACCACGTAAGTTCTATAACCTAAATATTTTCCTATTAGGATTTCTGTGAAATGTACATAACATGTACATTACACCAGATACCAGTGGCATCTACTCCCAATGTCTGTCAGTAACTAATGATATCAACTATTCATTATTCAGATCTTCATTATCTATCTTCAATATTTAAAAGTAGGGAAAGTAGCTTAGATTTTTTAACCAGATTTAAACTCATTGGCCCTTTAATTAAATGCACATGCCATACAGAGGAATATAACTTTACCCATCTGCCATCTTTACATTGCTCAACACTGTGACCACCACTGGATCACAACTGACAGGGAAAGATGATTAATGCACAATTAGCATGAAAAAAAAAAAAATAGCTATATTCTCATGCTGTGCACTTTGTCTTCACTGAGTTGGATATACAGTGACTCTGGACTGGGGTCAGCATCTGCACTCTGATTGGTCCACTGCAGCAAGCTGTGACACACTGTGTGTTTTGACTCCTAGCCAGTATGACCTTTGTCAGCCCTTTGTGCTAGAGTAGCACTTTCATGGGATTGGGTTAACTTTCACTCCTCACATACGACATTGAGCCTTGGGTGCCCTTGTCCCTGTTCCCGATTAACCAGTTGTCCTTTCTTGGAATGCTTTTGATAGGAATCACCGCCGCATACTGGAAACCTTTCATTTTGAAGGTGTTCTGATCCAGTCTTCTACGAGCCATCACAGTCTGCCACCTGTCAAAGTCTCTCTAACCCTGATTGTTGCCTACTTTTCCAGCTTCCACCACATCACGGCCGAGAAACGATTGTTCAGTTTCTGCATGATACAGCCTGCTCCTTGGCAATTTCCAATGTAATGGGATAAAGTTATTCATTTCACCTGTCAGAAGCTTTAATGGTTTGAGTAATCGGTGTACATACTCACCGACTCGCTAACACCTAGCAGCAGTTTAGCATAGCCACATGGAAATGCACACGAACCCAAAGAGAACATGCAGAGAACAAACTCCACACAAGCAGTAACCTGAGGTCAGGATGTGTGAGATGGGAATAATATTTTTCCAGCATAAAGAGGGCCTAATATGACAGAAATTTGCATTGATTGGCTCCTAGTTTTTTCTGATTCTGACTTCTGTCTTATTAGACACAAAAGAATTCTTCTTCACTTTGTTAAAGCTCTCTCTTCATATGTCTGCTTTTCATTTTAGCGCACACCTTTAAAACAGTGGCTGTGTCAGAGAGGGCAGAACACAGCCATGGGCCAGACTGTATCCGCACAGTGTGCCTCAAATTCTCTCCCTAATGCTGCTTCAAATCGGATTGTAGGACGCTGGCTGGTGGGCTGCAGTGGCCTCGTTCTGGGTGCTGTTGTTCTAGGAGGAGTAACCAGGTCAGTAATGCTGACCATTCAAGCATTTATCACAAGCACACTTTTCACCCCTTTTGATTCAGTGCCCACAGATAAATGTGATACCCATGACATAACACAAATAATATTTTGTAGTCATTTTCCTAAAAACATAATAATAAAAATGAATTACATAGAAAAAAAAATACACTTTTACATTTATCACTTCTTCAGGCTTATAAAAGTAGAATCAGGTTTTCCAGACATAGGTGCAATTTTTTTAGAACCTCCTTCAGGTGAAACCTGTCTCTCTTGACCTGACATTGAGTGTCTGGTTTTGTCTTTGTTGCTGAGATGTGTGGTATCATCATGCCAAGATCTGAAGAGCTCACCAAGACCCTCAGAAGGTTGTGGATGCCTGTCAGTCTGATAAGGGACTTAAAAATATAAAAGAAAAATGGAGAGCATTTAGCCTTGATCAGAGCATGTAATCTCCATGGCATTGTTGCTCTAGTTGGTCAGGTCGAGGCTCAGCAACATTAATGTAGCAATAAAATTAAGTCAGCTGATGGCCTGAATGTACTGAATGAGCAGGTTATCGCATCGATGGACATAAAATGGGGACGCAAATAGTGAAAGAGTGTTTCCGGGAGCATGAGGAATCATTTTCTCTTGTGTACTGGCACTTCAGAGTCCTGACCTTAACCCTATTGAAAGTTTTCGGGGTGTGTTCTGGAGAAGACTTTATAGATTGGTTCAGTTTTTCCCTCATCAGTTCAAGAAGTCGGTGAGAAATGAACCCAACACTGGATGGAAATAAAAGTTATGTTGCTCAAGTTTGTTGAAACAATGGCATCATATGCTGTAAGCAAGACTAAGGGCAGAACAACTAGCAAATCCACCAAGGAATGTAGTGGCCTGGTGGAATCCCAGATTTCAACACATGCAAGAACACCCTGAAAAATTATACAAAAATTTGATGTTGATGTCAGAGACTGGTAGACAAATTATACAATAACACCTATAAGAATGTGATTCTTTTCAAAGGGCAGAGAATCTACTTAATTTCTACGTTTATCTATGTATTAAAAATAAGATTTATTTAAAAAAAAAAGGTGCACAGTGGAGTAGTGCTTAACACCTCACAGCAAGAAGGTCCTGGGATCAGCACGGGCGTTTCTGTGTGGTGTTTGCATGCTCTCCCTGTGCATGTGTGGGTTTTCTCAGGGTACTCAGGTTTCCTCCCATAGTCCAAAGACATGCACTTTAGAACGATTGGCTGTTCTAAATCGCCCAGGTGTGAATATGAATGTGGATGATTGCGTGTGTGTTGACCCTGTGATGAACTGGCAAGCTATACATGGTGTACCTCACCTTCGCCCAGAGACGGCTGAGATAGGGTCCCGCCTCCCTGAGACCCTGACAGAACTAAGTGAAATGAATAATTGAAAAAGCAAACTGTCCTACTGATTTTGTTAAAATATATCACCTTTATTAATTAATTATGTTTAATAATCAGTATTACTGACAGTGTCATGTCTGCTGTGCAAAATATGTTGGGGAAAAAATCAACAGTTTCCATGTGGGGTAAAATTATAGTACGTAATTCCTTTATCTTGAGGAAAGTTGACCAGAATTAAAGTTCACTGCACAAAACTTCATGCTTGAAAGACTTGACAAACAAATTACATTTCTGCTTGGATCAGTGACTACATATGCTGTCGGGGTGGGGTGGGGGAGGCATCTTTCTCTAAACCTTTTAAATATGCACTGGAATGGCTTCATCATGCATCACAATGATAAATGTTCTGCATGGATGGAAATGTTCTGTCAGTAATGGCTTGTATAATCATCTCTACTGTCTAAAAAGCCTTCCTACTGCAAACGCTACGTTTCAGACCAGGCTGTAAAGCGCAGGTCTGTCTGTTCACAAGCTGGCGTTCCATTACATATTTCAGACCTCAAAAATGTGGTTGTTAAAAAACCTTATATATTGTTCAGTTATTTTGATTGGGATGTGATGGTGTATGTTATGGTGGGTAGGAGGCCAACAGGAAAAATCAATCGGAAAATAGTATTAAAAAGAACGAAAATTTCACAAGGTGGCACAGCGGTTAGCACTTCTGCCTCATAGCAAAAAGGTCCTGGGTTCGATTTTCAGGCTCAGGCATTTCTGTTCTCCCCGTGCTTGTGTGGGTTTCCTTCAGGTACTCCGGTTTCCTCCCACAGTCCAAAAACATGCACGGTAGGCTAATTGGCTGTTCCAAATCGCTCCTCGGTGTGTGTGTGTGTGTGTGTGTGAGTGTAAATGGTTATGTGAGTGTTGGCCCTGCGATGGTCCAGGGTGCACCGCGCCCTCGCCCAGAGTTGGCTGAAATGGGTGCCAGCCTCCCCGCACTTCCTAAAGGTTTAAGCGGCTTAGAAAATAAAAGAATGATCCACAACCAACTGCATCATTATATGCAATATATATATATATATATATATTTTTTTTTAGAAGGTCGGCAAGAAGAAACGAACTGTTAATTAAATGCTGAAGGTAATCCCGCTAAAGACAAAGCAAGCATGAAAGAAAATTTCGTCATTTGATATCTGATCAGATCAAGATTTAATTTTTTTTGCATTTTCATGAAACAGTGCTGAATTTTGAGTGAACCTAGCACTGGTCATTAAATGGAGGCCCTGATTGGAGAATTTTTTTTCATTGTAATTCTATAAATATGACACAAAGACCTGCTGTGCACCAACCACTTTTTATATGGGATGTTATATTGTGTTTGCGGGTGGTCGGACAGCCTGGACAAAAAAAAAAGTTCGATTACCGTGAGCTCTGCCTCATTTTCAAGGTCACAGTGGCCCTCTTTGTGAAAAATGGTTTCTGCTTGATTGCTCGAGAAATTATTGGCATACTCTCACCCAATTATGTATGGAGATGCACCTGGACAAGCTTCAGCCTGTTTGTTTACTGTGACCTTGACCTTATCTTCAAGGTCACGACGTCCTTCATCTTGAAAAATGATTTTCGCTTGTTACACAGATGCTATGCAATGAGCATATCTACAGCTAATGCATCACATTTAGTCCTGATTTACACAGTTTAAAGAAAAGAATCACCTTCCTAAATTCATGTCTCGTTGCTTTATAGCCTGGAATGAAGAGACAGATTTTTTGCTGTATTTACTCAAAAAAGATATATTGCTATTATATCTTTTACTTGGCTGTTAAAAGTAAAGTTTTAAGTAAAATACAACCTTCATTTCAGGTTGCAAAGAAGCAAAATGTGAATGTAAATTTTTTTCTGTACCTACTGTAACGTCTTATTTAAAGAAGATGAAGAATAAATGGAAATCCTGGCAAAAAAATTTGTTGGATTATTAAAAATGGATGAAATACATGGAACATCAAGGTCAGTACTACTGACAAGGACTATAATGATACAGTAGACTATAATAAGTGATAATAATCTTAATGGGCAATGATTTAAAAAAAAAAAAAATAAAGGAAAAGTCTTGACCTAAAAGCATAGATAAAAACTGAGTTTTTGCTATCCAAGGTCGGAAACATAGCAACATATAAAATACACATTAAAAAAATTACCAGGACATTCAAATGCAGCTTAAAGTATATCACCGTTGAACATTTTAGGCTATTTTTCATATCCTGAAGCCATTTATATGTAGGAAAAAACACAATTTTTTGTGGTATTGATTTGTTTTGCCATTAAACAAGTTCTGACATCCTCAGTTGTTCCAAAGGCTCTGCAGTAGGTATAGTAGTCCAGTGTTCCAAAATGTATTTATTGATGATGTATTTATTATTCATGCTGTGTGGAAGTACATTCATGTACGAAACTTTTAGACCACCCGTCAAAGTAGAGAAAATAAGCCAAAGATAAACAGTTTCAGTTTAATAGTGGTATGCATGAGTGGTATGCATGTTATAGTAAATGTTTGCATAAGATAGACCCCAAACAGATCAAAATAGTTCACTTCCCACAAATAATGTAGCTTTTTCTCTTCAAGTCCATGAAGTCCTCAGTATTTGGTATGGCTGACCTTTGCCTTGAGCACAGCCTACTAGTATCTTGGCATACTGTACACATGACTTTTACAGTACTCAATGCTTATATCATGAAGACACACTTCTTTTGTAGCCTTTTCTGTTATGCTTCCTAACTGTAAATTGCAATATTCACTGGAGAATTTCACCTTATTTTATCTCGAATAATTCCTGCTTACAATATTGACAGTTCATCAGACTATAGCCCAAAATCTTTAGTTAATCCATGGCTGACAGTGCTCTGATGGACAGCAGTGCTGCCAGCTTTTTGCACAAACTCATTGGAGAGAGGACAGCAATTCTGCCAAAGATGAAGATCATCAGGAGGAGTAGTTTTTCAGGGGTGTCCGCTCCGCTTCTTATCAGAATACAGTCCGGAATGGTTTTGCTAAAGCGCAGCTGAATGTCACTCTCAGATGCTCTTTAATTTTTTTGCATGACAAAAATGCGAAGAAAATTGTCCAAAACATTCACACAAGGGCGACTATAATGACTGCTATTGTGTTACTCGTAAAAACTAATGAAAGATTATACAATAGGCTGGTGCAGTCATAAGTGAGGGATGATACAATAGAGAGCTTGAGATCAAAATACTGGGTTTTCACTGGGTCGGTGTTAAACATTTGCACACGACTGTATGTGTTTGTGTGTGCAATAAGGCTGGGCTTGGTAGTATATAGGTAAATTATTATAATTGCATTATATAATATAATATGCGATATATATTCATATTGTTAACCAATCTCCACATATCTTGAGTTTTCTGATTTCGCAGAAGTATCAGCGTACCTCCAGAAGTGTACAGTTAGCTGTAGTGTTTTTGCCACCATGAATGCATCAAAAAAGAGTCTGTATAATGTAAAACGATGCAAAGAACTATTAAAAAAATTAGGATAAGGGCCATTTTTACTGAAGTTTATAAAGGAATATGCAGTTTTGAGAGTTGTGTGTGTTCAAAAACTGGCCACAGGGGTGCACAAGAGCATGTGAGCGCCCACTGGCTCCTAAACGGTCTGAATATGCATACGTTTTGTGATTGTGAAAATGAGAATATCATTTGTATTCCTATTACCAGTTCAATTAAAGGGGGATTCTTTATGCAGACTGACGGAGTCGGGCCTCTCCATGGTGGACTGGCACTTAGTGAAGGAGATGAAGCCACCTCAGACACAAGCTGAGTGGGAGGCCGAGTTCTCAAAATACCAACAGTTTCCTGAGTTTAAAATGTAAGTCTGAGGGTTTTCTCTCTCTTTCCATGTGGGCACTCCTACTAATGCTTGTTGTACAAATTGTATTTGACTGATTTTCTTTCTGCTGGCTCCATAGTTTGCAATGTAGCCTCACAGTAAGAAACTTCAGAGTTTAAATATTATGGCTGACAAGGGTCTTTTTGTGTGGAGTTTACATGCTCTCCCTGTGCTTGTGTGAATTTCCTCTGGGTACTCTGGTTTCCTCCCAGAGTCCAAACATGCACATTACATCAAATGGTTACTCTAAACTGCCCACGGGTATGAACGTGAGTGTGAATGATTGACCCTGTGTTGGCCTTGCAATAGATGGTGCAATAGATGTCCCCGACCTCTCTCCTGTATGGCTGGATGTCTTTTTTTGTTATTTTTTTTTTTTTTTTTTTTTAATAGAATCAGTTTTAGCAATTCTATTTTATAAATGAGAAGTTGGTTTATTGTTATTGCTTTCATCTGTATGGTTTTATCTCATATACTTCCTTTCTTCCCAACAGAATGAACCATGACATGACCCTTACTGAGTTTAAGTTCATCTTCTACATGGAGTGGGGGCATCGTATGTGGGGAAGGCTAGTGGGGTTGGCTTATATCCTGCCCTCCATGTACTTCTGGAAGAAAGGATACTTCAACCGATCAATGAAGACTCGTGTCCTAGGTCTGTGTGGCTTTGTTTTTTTCCAGGTAAGTACCAAGACAAACATTATTATTATTTTTTTTATTTGAACAACCAAACATGCTACTCCCTTGTACTCTTTCAACAGATAAAGATGATATACTTGAACATAGCCACAAGGAAATTTTAAATTTTCCAGACATTTACTGACCAAAAATATCAGAAGGTAGATTCCCTTAGACTCAGTAGCTTTTGTCCTTTTTGAAAAACATTTTTTTTGTAGGTGTTTTGTATAGAGAGCCTTGCAAAATTGTTCACCCCACCTTAGCATATTTCCTGTTTTGTTGCTTTTTTATTTATTTTTTTTGCTCAACTAGTAATTGGTGAGGTGAAGTGAAATGATTTTTTTATCGTAATTAAAATGTATTTTTTTTCCCAAGCCGGAGCTTATTAATGGGTTTTATAGCAAAGATCGTGAATACATATGCATATGTACAAAGCCCACTGAACTTTTTACCGTTGACAGAGGAATATTCAAATTGTCGGTTATTTGTCGCTGGCTGATGCCACCCTCTGACTGACCCACAATTCGACCTCTCTGAAAATCTGACAATTCTTGAGCTCCTGGAGTGCGAGACATGCTTGCATAACTTTAGCACAACTTTGTGCACCTTTATACAGCAGTCTGACTAGTGTTCATTAAATTGTCAGATTTTCAGAGAGGTCAAATTGTGGGTCAGTCAGAGGGTGGCATCAGCCAGCGACAAATAGCCAACAATTTGAATATTTCTCTGTCAACTGTAAAAAGTACAACAGTGAAGGTAAGACCACAACAGATCCATGACCAGGTCGACCTGGACCATCAGAAAGATGCCTTCGCTTCATGAAGAGAACAGTGGAGAAAAGTCACTGTTCCAAGGCTGCGAACATTGCAGAAGACATCCAAACCAGCTCAAAACCTGTTACATGCTATCTTCATCAAATGGGTTATTATGGCTGGGCAGCCAGACACAAGCCTTTTCTTTGACCAGCAAAATTCATTCTGAAATTTTGGGTGTTTATTTACTAATGTCCAGTCTCTGTATTAAACATCTTTGCTATAAAGCCCGTCAATAAGCTCTGGCGCTATCAATTATCTTAAGAGTTCACATAATAAATCAAATAAAATCCACCTGTGTGCAATCTTAAATCACACGTGATTTCAGTATACATACACCTATTGTAAAAGGCCCTAGAGTTGATAACACCACTAACAGTCACCACCAAGCAACACTGTGAAAACCAAGGAACTCTCCAACCTGCTCAGGGATTTAGGGGAGAACTACAAATCCATGTTGGGTTATTAAAAAAAATCAGAAACCTTGAAAATACCATGGAGCACCATTAAACCAGACCACTAGTGTATCTGTCCATAGGAAATTTCTGAGTATACTCCACAAAGCTGGGCTTTAGGAAAAGTGTCCAGAAACAAATAAAAGGACATTTAAAGTTTGCCAAAAACCATGTGAGGCACTCCCCAAAGATATGGAAGAAGATCCCCTTGTCAGATGAAACTGAGATGTAACTTTTTGGCCATCGAAATGTTGTCTCTGGCTCAAACCCAGCACCTCTCGAGTTGAAAATAGTCCATAAATTAGATAAAACACACACACACACACACACACACACACACACACACACACATATATATATACATATACATATATATATTCTTTCCCTTATTTTCTATCGGTGGATTTAACATTTCTGTTACATGTAATAGTGCCAGATATATCTGTTTTGTGGCTGTAGCTGTCTGGCCAGTTGCTGTCTGCTACAAAGCACCCTCTGCCCCAGTCTCTGCGCTAACATCAATTAGTTAACTCCTCGTACCATATATTTCCTCTGAATTAATTCTTCTGGGTGATCTAAGCTGGGATATGATTAACCCCCTAGACATAGTTTTGCAGCAATTTGATGCTCTGAATCTCACCCAAATAGTTTTGGAGCCCACTAGACCCAACCCCAAATCTCCTTCATTCCCTATGCTGATTGACTGCATTCTTACAAAAAACACCATCGATTTATCAATCAGGAGTCCTCAGCCAAGTGAGTGATCACGGTGCCATTGCATGAATACGCTCTGGCCATCACAGGTCGGTCAAGATTTTCCAACTTCCCTCCTGTCCGGCCCGTTCCCCTCTGAGTGGATGGACGAAAATGAAGCAGCAGAGGAGCACGAAATAATGTCCAATGAACAGATAGTGGCATCATTGACAGGAGAGATAAGTGAAAGTGAGGGCAGTGACGACGAGCCAGAACCCACATTTAAAATGAATGTGATAAAAGAATGTGCTGATACACACCTTAAGTTTGTGGAAACACAATATTGTGTATTGAGTGTCGGATAAGTGTTGCTGAATGATGGTGATTGCTGGACTGATTATGGTAAATGTCCGTGAAAGGATAGGGACCTTGGACATTAGTCTGGGAAATCGATGGTGAAGTGTAAGTCGCTCTGGATAAGAGCGTCTGCTAAATGCTGTAAATGTAAATGGTTCTCCCGTGAGTTGGCAAAAGAACACCCTTTTGCGGAAAGCCGGTTCCTCCCAGTCTCCTGTCGACTGGCTTACGTTCACACAATTCAGGAATAAAACCACTAAAGCAATCAGGAATGCCAAAATCTCCTTTTTTAAGGAGAAACTCAGCAAATTTACAACATTTCTGAAATTAAAAAAAACCTTAGTGACCAATACTGCCCCACTTCTTTTCGATAACAGTCACAAGCCTTCCATTCATGGAGTCAGTCAGTTTCTTGATCTGGTCAGAATCAACTTTTT
>JAOUQZ010035492.1:0-14190 GCA_028564935.1 Neosilurus hyrtlii
GTAATGTACAGTTCTTTGTGAATGGTAAGTCCAGTTTTCTTGTAGAGCCGTTCCAGTTGACGTCCTTTGGCTTTTAAGGACCGGAGTTCAGGAGTGTACCAGGGGGCAGAGGATGCGAAGGAAACAGTCCGGGTTTTGAGAGGGGCAAGGGAGTCAAAAATGGTGATCAGGCTATTGTTGTAGTGCTCAAGTAGTGTGTTGGGGTCATGAAGATTGTCCGGGGGAGAGATGCTGTCAACTTTTGAACAAAATGTATCAATATTAATGTCTTTTACTTTCCTGAATGAAATGAGGCGTGGGGATTTTACAGAAGTGAGAGTGAGGGCAGTGTCAAACGTGAGCAGTAAATGGTCAGTTTCATGGATAACAGTGGATGAGAGGTTGGAAGGGGAAATACCAGAGCAGATAAGTAAATCTAAAGTATGACCTTTTGTATGTGTTGGGAATTGGATGTGTTGTTGTAATTCAAAACTGTCCAGGCATGAGAGGAAATCACGAGTGAGGGGGAGATTGTTATTGTTGAAATCCCCCAGGAGCATTATGTTCGGAGAGAGAGTGCAAAGATGGGTGAGTAGCGTGGTGAAGTTATCCAGAAAGTCCTTGTGTGGCTTTGGAGGGCGATATATTGTGGCAACGATGGTGGGGGTCGGTCCAGGGAGCATGAAAACAGTACATTCAAAGGAGCTGAAAACAGGCACAGAGACTGGCATGACTTTCCAGTTCTCGCGGTGAAGTATCGCGAGACCACCGCCACGCCCACAACTAAGAGGATGACAGATGTAAACAAACCCTGGTGGTGTAGATTCGTTTAGCTGAGAGTAGTCGTTTGGCAGCTGCCAAGTTTCTGTCAAGCAAAGAAAGTCAAGCTTACGGTCTGTGAGGAGATCCTGGATGAGATGACCCTTGTTCGTAAGAGAACGGATGTTGAGCAGACCGAAGTGAACAGTGGAGTTGTTGAGCTTGACCGGGGGGTTAGCCGACCTGGCTAGGCTTGCTAACACACCGTGGTTAGCAGCCCTGCCGGTGTTTCTGGGACGACGACGGAAGGTGGACCAGATGGATTTAATCGCCGTGGTGGTGCTGCTGTTATGGACAATACGGCGAGACCCACGGTGGATGTATCTCCGGCGGGGAAGGAGAGCGATGTCCGGGTGGAGGTGAAGCTCGGCCGGTGGTAGGAGAGTAGGCTGATGTCGGTGGAACCAGAGTAACTCAGCTGCTGCGTAGCGGTGTAGTCCAGCCACTGGATGAAGGCAGGATGACAGGAGCGACCAGGTGAGCACAAGGCAGACATACAGCCTGCTCTCCCACATTTCTGCCAAAGTAGCCAGGTGGACCAGTAGACGCTGAGTGGATAGGTAATTAAAGTGCAATCGCACAACTACGCTTAAAAACAAGTGTTAAAATGCGATCACACCATCAACCCTGCTTAAGAAAAAAAACATAAGGTTTAAAATATCTAAGGAATTAAGGAAAAGCACTTTTACCGGTGGGTAGCAGCAGCCAAACGCGCAAGCGTCCACCCAACCGGAAGTTCAATTCTTGTTAATAGAAGTTAACAAGATCTAGAGTCTTACTCCCGCTGAACGACGCAGATGGATTCAGGAGGGGCTTTTTATTTACTGAGGCCAAGCAGGACATATTTAGTCAAGTTCAACCCCATTCGACCTCCCCGCCAGACGGTGAATTAAGGCAATATAGAAGTGCTCCAATCCCATCCACTGTACACTTCAGTAATAATCACCACTTCCATGTGCTCTTTTACAGTCATCAGGCTCATCGACTCAGGCGCCGGGGGCAACTTCATTTCGGAGGACCTGTGTCGGAAACTCCAGGTCCACCACTGCTGAACACCTTTCACCATCTGCTCAGTAACCGGGGAACCTGTCACACCACAAGAACATCAGCTCCAGACCGAGCCGGTGCTCCTAAAAGTAGGCTCCCTGCACCAAGAGAACCGTTCTTTCCTAGTCCTCGAAATTTCTCATGCTGACATCATCCTTGGTCTGCCTTGGCTCATGCTCCACTCCCCATCAATCTCCTGGACCACTGGGGAAATCCTGAAGTGGGGAGAAGGATGCTTCCCACAATGCTTCCCGCAGCTGCCCCAAAAACCGCGTCAAAAACAGATTGGCATTGCTACAACCTCCGTAGAGAGTCCAGCAGCTCAAACGATGCTCTTGATCCCGGAGGAGTACGCCGCCTTTCATGACGTGTTCAACCCAGGGCTCGCCACCGAACCGCCGCCCCACAGGCCCTGGGACTGCGCCATCGAACTGGTACCGGTAGCTACAGTCCCTAAGGGGCGAGTGTACCCTTTCTTGCTACCAGAATGACGAGCAATGGAGGAATACATAACAGAGGCCCTGCAACAAGGCTATATTCGGCCTTCGACCTCACCAGCAGTGTAAAGGAGATAAGGCTCAATGCTAGTTCTTGGTAAGGTTTATGCAGGAAACAAGATGCTGTGTCGGTCAGAACACAGGAATGACAACACAGAGATTAAATCTCTTTCCCAGCAGATCCAGTGGCTGCGGTGCTTTTATTGTGGACACACAGCGTTGTAACACAGTTTCTGTAAATAAGAATAATAATAAACCATACTACACATCATCCTGATATTAACAATGATACATAGTTACATAAAAGATGAAAGCTCTACAGCAGTTTCTGGGGTTTGCGAACTTCTACAGCAGATTCATCAAGAACCTCAGTAGCTTGACCGCCCCACTGACCACGCTACTGCGTGGAAAGCCCAAGACCCAAGAAAAGGAATCGCGAACTGCTGGCAATCAAGCTTGCATTGAAAAAGTGGCGTCACTGGCTAGAGGAGGCGCAACACCCCTTCCAAGTAATCACAGACCACAACAACCTTCACTACCTAGAGGATGCCAAACGGCTGAACCCCCGCCAGGCCCGATGGGCATTGTTCTTCACCAGGTTTAATTTCGCAATCAAGTACCGCCCGGGATCAGTAAATACCAAGGCTGATGCCCTGTCCCGCATTCATGACCCGGACGAGGTATCGGACACACCCACCGCAATTCTCCCTCCCAAAGTGTTCATCAATGCAGTACAGTGGGACCTAGATGAACAGATCCAAGCCGCCCTGGAATCTGACCCAGCTCCACCAGAAACACTCGCAGGGCGTCAATACGTACCCAAGAACCTTCAGGTTCCCCTGCTAGAGGCAGTGCATGCCAACCCAGGCACGGGTCATCCGGGGATCACAGCTACTCTCACTCTCCTCCTTGGTGGCCTGGGATGGCCACCCTAACAAAGAGGATCATAGCCGGATGTGAGGCATGATAACAGATACAAGACAGCCCGCCACCTTCCCGCTGGGAAGCTCCTTCCGTTGCCTGTACCTCAACGCCCGTGGTCACACATTGGGGTGGAACCCACCCTCAGAGGGGAACACATGCATAGTAGTAGTGGTGAACCGGTTTTCTAAGTCAAGCCAGCTAATTCCCCCCAAGGCCCTTTCAACGGCAGCAGAGACGGGCAGAGCCTTATTCGAGCACGTGTTCTGTAACTTTGGGCTACCGGAAGACGTGGTAACAGAAAGAGGCCCACAATTTACGAGGGAGGTTCTGGAAGGCCTTTTTTAAACTATTGGGGTAGTGGTCAACTTATCTTCTGGATATCACCCCCAAAATGAACGGGCAAACAGAAAGGAAGATCCAGGACATAGGACGCTTCTTACGGACTTTCTGCAACCGTCACCATACCACCTGGAGCCAGTTCCTCCCATGGGCTGAGTACGCACAGAACTCCCTGTGTCAATCATCCACTGGACAAACAGAAAGGAAGATCCAGGACATAGGACATTTCTTACGGACTTTCTGCAACCGTCACCATACCACCTGGAGCCAGTTTCTCCCATGGGCTGAGTACGCACAGAACTCCCTTTGTCAATCATCCACTGGGCTGACCCCTTTTCAGTGCATACTCGGCCAGCCACCCCCACTGTTTCCATGGAACATTGAGCCTACTGACATCCCAGCAGCGGACCAATGGTTCTGGAGGAGCGAACAGGACTGGAGCGAGGCTCATTGTCACCTACAACATGCCGTCCGACATGGGTCGTCCACTGTAGACAGACGACGCTCAGACCCGCCTCGTTACCAGATTGGGGAAAAGGTGTGGCTTTCAGCACAGAACATCCGACTCCAGGATGCAAATACAAAGCTAAGTCCTCGTTTTCTTGGTCCTTTCAAAATAATAGCACAAATTAACAAGGTAAAACTTGAAAAATCAGTCTCTCACTGAATATAAGTTTGAGAGAATCGGATCAGAAAAGTATGTTCTTTTAGACTCTTTCACAGTTATCTGATAATGATGCCAGCAGTCCCTCAGCAGTTGAAAGACACCTGCAGTTTATCCTTCTTCCACTTGTGTTCAGCTCTGTGGCACTCGTATTTAGCAGCACGAGTTGTGTCATTCAGCCAGGGCTCGGATTTAGGTTTAGGCTGCCTGGTTTTTAATAGAGCCACAGTGTCCAACACAGTTTGGCAGGTAGACTGAAACCATCAGTTGAGATCCTCCGTGCTGTTACAAACAGACTCAGGAATGACGGAGTTCTTATTATAAACAGTCGAGAACTGGACACCAGTGGAAGGATTGAAAACACAAAACGGTCGAGCAGCAGTATGACACTGAACTGTATTACAGGCAAGAGCAACCTCAAATAACACAGGCATATGGTCAAAAAACACTGCATCACAACCTCTAAATTAAGAATAGGTAAACCAAATAATAAAACAGGATGTTCTTCTGTAGGACCAGTAACAGACTGTATGAAATTAAAAGGAATCAATAATGTTTAAAACATCTTTAACCAAAGGCTTCTCAGGACAGCAGACCTGAATAATAAAATCCCCAACAATGAGAACACAGTAATATTTCGGCATTATTTCAGACAGAAAGTTAGAAAAATCATGAATGAAGTCCTTATTGTATTTTGAAGTCCTTATTGTATGAATGAAGTCCTTATTGTATTTTAGTCACAACACTGTGACCCAGCTCAAATAGGCTCAGTTCAAATCTGGTGAAGGAGGATGATAACAACAGCTGCTTACGACAGCTGCTTACATTTATAGTTATTTTTAAAAACAGCCGCTACTCCTCCTCCTCAGCCCGATGTTTGAAATGAGTTAAAATAACAGCAATCTTCCAGTAAAAGTTCACTGACAGCGTTGGACTCACTAACACTCAGTCACGTCTCAGTCATACAGAGGAAATCCATCCGTGGGACATGAAGAAATCCTTCAGAATTAATGTTTTGTTTGCTATCTAGTATTAACCAGCCCACTTCTAGCAGGAGCCAGCGAGTGCATGGTGTAAATTGTCCAGGTAGACCACAGAGGTCACAGATTGTGCAGGTCCGCACCACGCCAGCGTACAAATCCAAATCCAAATAAACTAGGATTTCGGAATTAACTTAAACGTCCACTGTCCACTGTCCCCCCAAGTCTTAACTATGGTTACGCCCTTGGGCATGTGCTTTCTGTGTGTGAGAAACACTCTCACATTTCTGTTTCAGGATAAACTTTAGCTGTATTATGGCTGTGTTTGTGTGTTTGAGCTCAGTGTTCTAATATTTCATCATTTTTCTTCCAGTCTGTGTTGGTGTAATCTGACAGAGGAAAGTTGTAAAGTTCTGTCCTCAGTTCTCAGTTCAAACTCCTCCAGACTGAGAGAACTGAACCTGAGTGGAAATAAACAGATTCGAGATTCAGGAGTGAAGCTGCTCTCTGCTGGATTGAACAATCCACATTGTACACTGGAGATACTGAGGTACACACACAGACACACACACACACAAGCGCGCGCATGCACACAGATGGATACATACATACTGTTTTTGGCGTACAAAGACAGTGTACAAAGACAATATACCCAGGGCCGCCTAAACCAAATGGTAGGCCCTGGGGCTGAGAAGTTTTGTAGGCCCTACTCCATCATCCCAATCTACATCACAAAATGCATCAGTTTCTTTCACGACATACAACTGTGAGTTTTCCGTCTTTAGACAGAAAACACCAGCATAATTTTAATAATTTCTTACATGAACACAAAAGGCACTGTGTATAACAACAATACATAAGAACTTAAGTTGATATCTAAAACCAAGATGGGTAAACGTCTGAAAATCAACACCATTAGGACAAAATGACCCACATACATACACACACACAAACACACAACTGCACATGCACCATGGATAATAACAACTGACAGATGTTTAAACATTCAGTCATTCTAATTCAAACGTTTACCAGCCATCCACAACAACTGAAAACCTACGGAGGCTAGCAATAAGCAGAGCATTGTCCTTTTAGAAGTGCTTTCACCTGGTCTTCTTTGCAGAGAACGCCCTGATTATGTCATTGAAATCCAAATCATGAAGGATGTCATGCTCAACGGATATAAGTGTGAGGTTACTGATTCTGTCTTGCTGCATGCTTGATATGAGTCTGTTTTTCACCAAGCCCAGTTTGGCGAAGGACCGCTCCCCGCTTGCGTTGGTCACTGGCATGGTCAGAAATAGCTGTAAAGCTATGTCTGTGCCAGGAAACACTGTGTGGAGTTTTCCTCTTCTTAAAAAATTCAATAACTCCACTGCTGATTTGCTGTTCACCTTCTCATCCTGTACAAATTCTTTAAACTGTACCACCTCCTCCACAAAATCCTCCTCCAAGTCATTGCAGTATTTCCTCTGCAGACTCTGAGAGGAGGTCTTGGGGGGAAATCAAGTGCAATGCATTCAAAAACCCAAAGTTTTCATAAACATCGCTGTATGACTCGTATCTTCTGTCCAGTTCAGATACTAAATGGTCAATGATGTAGATGTACACAGAGGTACAGAAGCGCCTGTAGCCTGATAGTTCACACTCTGGCTCAGATGATTCGTCAGCCTGCGTCTTTCTTTTTTTCTTTTTTTTGGGTGTCCGCCTTGTACTCATGGGACTCAGTGGGAGACATTTTCTTTGCATCTGTCTCAAAGCTATCAAACTGATTCCTTTAAACCAGCTACATATTCACGCAATGACCGAACCAGAGCCACAGCATTGCACAGGTCCAACTCCACCACTTGTAGTGCAGCACTCACACCGTGGAAACATTTAAGAATGGCATTCCATATGTTGCACATTAATGCAATTTCAAGTTTATTCATCTTTTTGTGCAGTGCCCTACCGTCCTCCCTTGTGCTCCAATTCTGGTGCTCATTATCAGCAATGTTGCCTGCTGGATCCCGGCGTAATTCTGACACAGAGCTTTGGTTGCAACAGTGTGTGCTGATCATCTCGTATCAGAGAGTGATTTCAAGGTCTCAATTCTTTGATTTTCATTGGGCTGCAACCCTGCCTTGATCATCTGCCAGCGTAAAGTGGTCTTTGATGAGAAGTTGAACAAAGCTTGAACAAAACTGAAAAACTGTTCGGTCTCCTCACAGAAGTTCACACTATTCACTTCTACTAGGTTTAGGGTATGTGCCGCACATGGTACCCACTCTGCCAATGTGCTCATATGCTTGATTCGGGCCTGCATACCTTTGTAGGCCCCTGACATATTGCAAGCATTGTCATAACACTGCCCTCTACAGTTATTTATTTCAATGCCCATCTCCTCCAAAACACCCACAACTGAGTTGAACAGAGTTTCTCCTGTATGGCTTTCAATGGGGAGGAAGTTTACAAAGCGCTCCTCTGTACAGCCCTCTGGTGGCACAAACCGCAGGATAAAAGTCAGCTGGTCCACATATGTGATGTCAGGTGTGGAGTCCACACTAATAGCAAAATACTTTGCTAGTTTCACTCTGCTGATAATTTCATCCAGCACCTTCTGTCCCATCAGCTGTATGAATTCCTCACACGCATTCAGAGAGAGGTAGGATGGAGTTTCTTTGCCGGCGTTTCCATATTTTTTATTGTGAGCTTTTAAAAAGGGATCAAACTGGCTGATCAGCTCCATGCTACCTAAAAAATTTCCATTGTTGGTGTCTCCAAACTTGTGGCTGTCACCCCGGAAAGCTAATTTCCTTTCATAAAAATACTTCACAACAGTAACAACCCTCTGTAGAACCTGTGTCCAATATTCACACTCCTCATTAAACTGTTTCTTAAGTTCTGAGTCCACTGTCCCAGAGTCAGCCGCTTGATTGATGTAAGCAGTCATGGCTTTTCTGTGGATGTCAGAGGTTTCATGTTCTTCTATATGATCACCTGCATAATTCAAGTCAGAGTAACCCCCACTAACAAATGCAGACTTTTCCTGGCTCTCGCCAAACATCTTGCAAGCAAAACAAAACACACTACCTACTGATGGTGAATAACAAATCCATTGTCTATTTACATACTTCCCGTTACTCAGTTTGCTGTGGAAATATGTTTTTGAGAAAAATCTTCGCTGGTGTTTGTATATGCGCTCCGATGCACGGAGGCCGGCACTTTTATTTTGACATGCTTCCGGTCCCATTTTCGCCCAGTAAGTGCGCGCCTGCTGGTCAATTTGGTTTCCCCAGCGGCCCGGGTCACTGCTGTAAGGGCCATCGCCGGACTCGTTTCCTCCTCCTCCCTGATGACTGAGTGTCTCCTCCTCCTCCTCCTCTATCTTCTCCTCCTCCACTATTTCTTCCTCATCCTCCGCTCACCTTCTCTTTTCCTCTCCTGTTATCTGTACCTGCGCGACCCTCGCCTCGTCCGCTGCCTCTGGCAAGTGAGTTGCGGAGCATTTTGTGCGTCCGCTACCATCTGTTTCAGGTCGTTTAAAGAATCCTGTGAGCTTTGGGATGCTCTTCAGAAATTTTTTTTCCCGAGATTCTTTCTCGCGAACCACCGTTCTTTTGTGAGCACCGCTCTCAAATTTTTTTTTCCCCGTCATTTTCCAGCTGTCACTCAACTGTCACTCAACTGTCACTCAAGGGGGAAAGCTTGGTAGGCATAGCAACAGTAACCAAGGGGAAAGGGGCAGGTCTTAGCAAAGGGTTAATTTGGATCAATCAGCAGCTACGAACGTAAAGTATAAAATGATTGACAGAAAACTTGACAAGTAACAAAACAATACGACTTTTCCAGCTCATCAATACGCCCCTGAACTTGGTAGGCCCCTGCTTCAGCCCAGGTAAGCCCGTGCATTAAAGCGGCTGTGACTGTACCCCAAACAAGTTTTTTTCTGAGTTTCAGGGATGCCCTTTTCCACTTGCGCTACAATGACGTAGTTGATATCATAAAATTTATTTTGAGCCATAGAATACTAATATTACTACAGAATTTATTTACACAGAGCACAACTCAAAATCTAATCACCTTCATACTTATAAGGACAATAGATAATTAGGTGCTTAAGCCCCACCCATGACACCATTTTGGAGCCTGACATGTCGCACAGCCAGACAAACATGTCACTGATGTGTATTATGGGGTGGAATAAGAATAAATGGGACATGGCTTAACACATACATAAACGTGACATTGTGTATTGATAGGACACACCTGAAATTATCCCACACAACACACAGTACACTAGCACTACAGTTATTGTCAAAAGTCTGGCCGTACATGTGGACATGTATAAAGGCCCATATCTCACTAACCTATTAACTGATTTCAATTAACCGTGCCTTACATTAATCCTACAAGTATGCAGATTGTTTTGTGAAAGCACCAGAAAATTGTACATTTAATTATACTTTTTACAGCTAATAACAGGTATATATTTCCTTTCTAGGCTTCCCAAAAGTCTTGTTGCAATCATGTAACAACAAATTCTGGATCAATGTAATTAGTAAAATATAATTAGTAAAAAATAATGAAAAGTGCTTGATTATCTAAATATACATAAAATACAGGCATTAAAGTTGCTTTCCGTCATGCAAAGAAAATTATCCACAAAACAGCTGGTTGCACAAAAGTTGTAGTTCACCTCCTGATAACTTCCTTAGAAGCTCCATTAGGACTCATAGCTAGCAATGTCCTCTTCATCTTCAACTATACATCATAAATTTTGCAATGGTCACCATACACCATACAGGTCCTGTTTGGTTTTGATTATTAATTTATTATCATATCGCTACGCCACCAGTGTTGTTACTGACCATCTAGAAAATTGTTGGACCCAGAGTTCACAGAGGAGCCAGTCATTTATAAAAGTGAAACATCATGGTTTAAGGTCACCTCCAGTACATAGGGATCACAAAGCTATGTTAGATGGGTGGGAACATTCACAGAGGCAAATATCAACAAATTATTGGTTTCCATTATGTTTCAAACCTACAGGTGGCTCAGATTTCTCACCATAGGGTTGGTAACAGACTGTTTTCTGACCATTTAATGAATGAGCTGCCCTCTAAAATAAATACTTGGGTATTAAAAATGGATTACTAGTGTCTTGGGCCTCAAGAATTTTTAGTAGCACTTACAAATTTTAATTATTTGTAACTTGAACATCTTGAAGGTGTCTGATTCTTTTGATATGATATTAAATCATATTCATCATGACAAGCACCTGGGAGTCTGGTACCACCATGGACATGTTAGCAGAGGCACTATTGACCTTGAGTGATGCTTTTGATTTTTCAATATGATGTTATATTTGCTACAATATTATGTATTTAGTTATAAATAAGGCCATTTGATTATTTTTCTGTAATAAATATAGTCTTGAAATTGAAATTAAATCTTTGCGACAAGACTTTTGTCCAGGCAAAAACAGCAATGTTTACATTTAAGATGCTGTAAATTAGATTAAAAGAAACTTATTTTCAATACTCCTGCTAGCACATATTATTCAGAACCATCAGAGGGTTATTTTAAGCCATAGTTCATTAAAATCGGTTAATGGGTAAATGAATGTCCACAGGTGCGACAAGATTTTTGTCAATGACTGTATGTATGGCAAGGAAATATCTCATTGTATATGTGGTATGAAATTGTATGAAATTATTGGTCTCAGAACCCCCTCAAAGTTTCTTAAGTGCAATTTTAAGGGGGCTCTGTGTCCAAGAATTTCATTGCCGTTAGTAATGTTTCATTGTAACCTGTATTTCACTAATAAACTTAAAACTTGAACTTGGTATGTTTTAATATTGATGCAGATACTTAACCACATCTTTGGAGCATGCATTCAAAGTAAAAGTGCAATCTTCGGTTGTTTACACCCAATCAAACACATCCATCATAATCCCACACCAATGTACATTTTACTTAACATGCTGGTGTTCGAGAACCGATAAAGTTTCAGCATCTAGTATGATGTAGAAGATACAATATATCTTATGTGAAATATATAAGATATGGATATATTAATCCCCTGAATATACCAGCACTGCTTTTAAAACAAGAACAGCAGGTGAACTGAGTGTGGAGGTGCTTTTGTTATTCATGCACATTTATGCCACACCTTAAACACAAGCAGTTGCTTTAAGGAGAAATGGAAGAGAAGTGGGAAACGATTCAAGGCAGAGAGGCACACAGACCTCACTGCAAGAGGGTCGGCTTGGGCGTTTCTGTGTGGAGTTTACATGTTCCTCCTGTGCTTTTATGAGTTTTCCCAGGTTCTCCAGTTTCCTTCCAATGTCCAAAGCCATGTACATTATGCTAACTGGCTCTTCCAAATTGTCCCTCGTGTGATTGTGAATGGTTGTGTGTTTTCTGGCCCTGTCAGGTAAGCTGTTAAGGATGTACATCGCCTGCGCTGAGAGTGTAGATAGCCTAGGTAGGCTCCAGCCTTCCCAACTGTAGTAAGATTAAGCAGTTTAGCAAATAGATAAATGGAAGGATGAATTAATAATCTGTACTGTGCATCCAAGCAGACTAGAAAACTGGCATACACAAACCTGAAGTGAGATTTAATTGTAGACTTCACTTGTTTTATTTTTTAATAAAAATTTTCAAATTAAAAAAAAACTTTTTTTCTCTACATTTAACCCATCCAAAGTGAGCAAGGTGGAGCTCACTCCCCTCACCCCCACTCATTTTTCCTGCTGGTTCGGGAATCAAACAAGCAACCTTTTAGTCCCAAACCCATTTCTCTAACCATTAGGCTATGGCTGCCCCAAGGTCTGCACTTACATTCACACACAGTTTCTGTTGTCCATTGGTTTAGTCAACGAGGAGGGCCCGCCTATCTGTATGGTTTATGTGTGAAGGTCAGCATATTGTTGGCATTGTTGTGTAATACATGGTATGTGCAGCTAATACCAGGCCTGCATACCAAGCATTAATAAACCAGAAAAGACTTTTGAATGTAGTTAGGTCTTTTTACTTTTTTAGTTACAGTTGCCAGTAGCCACCCCTGTGTTTGGTCTTTTTTTTATTTTATTCTTGGTCCTCTTTATTATTTCTGCACACTTTATACTCCTGAATATCATATCTCATCTGGAATTTACCTCCTGCAGCAGCACTTCTACTTCAGAGGAAGTGAAATTATTATATTTTATTAATGATATAAATTATAGATTTTTAATTTTTTTTGTCTTGTCCAACATCATAGCAAGCAGAATGGCAGTCTGTGCTGTACAAATTTGCTTTTCCAAGGGGGGGTTTATGGGTATAAGGCTCCTCTTGATATTCTGATTCATTTATTTATTTACTGTTGATTTGTGTTATGGAATCTATGTAATCTTGCTGGACTGGAGAGGACAGAAAAAGAAAGAAGACAGCAAACCGAAGCAAAGGATAAACTAAAAAGAAAAAAGAGGAAACATTATAAACATTACAGATATAAAGCAATGACCCTTGAAACCAAACTATCACAAGACAAATTGCTATATTTGTACATAAATACAGCACTAAATTTCTTGCAGCTTTTACAAAAAAAATAGAGCTGACATTAATCAAGAGTTTGTTAAATAGTGTCCAGAACAAAAAGATATATTGCAAACATATCATAACATCTATCAAAGTAATGAATACACAGTCACAGAGATAGGAAAAATAATAATAATAATAATAATAAGGGAACAGGAATGTAAGAGGTCTCCATTTCCCTCACCCTCCCCACTCTTGACTGTGTGCTGAGTGCAATTAAAATTGAGGTGCAGTGACCTCATTATGCTGGGAGCGAGGCCACCATAGTAGCCCCACTTGCCATGCACTACCTGGCACGCCCCACAAAAGTTGTTTATGTGTTGTGTTTCTTGTGTTTCTGTGTCTAAAGTGTAGTTAAAACTGAGAGGTGAGTTGTAATGGTGCAGCCAAGAAGACCATTTAGATGGCCCCTCCACTCCACCCCGCGTGACATACCCACCTTCCTAGTCCCTTTATGTATGTGTGAGTGTAAGGGAGAGGGGAAGAAGAGGAAGTCGGGGATGTCAGTCTGGAGGGAGGCAACCTGCCCTCCAGATAGAGAGCTGCAAGCAGCATTAAGCACCCCTGTTTCCCGGGAGGCCCCCCAGGACAAGACTGGCCAGTAGAAGCTGCCCCCACAACTGGACCACCCAGCAACTGCAGCCAACGAGCTACCATCAACCCTAGAAGGCACCTGCCCACCACACGCCCAAGGGGGAAGAAGAGGAAAGTGAGGAGGACAGTGGGAGAACCCAGACCCACTGCACGCCACCCCCAGTCCCACCCCACACCCCCACAAGTGCACACTGCCCCCACACATACACACCCCATTCGTCCCAGCACTCATCCACACACACCCACACGAGCTCACACCCCACAATCCTCCCCAATCCTCCCACCACTGGGCCACACCCAGGGCCCAGGATGGCAACCAGACACCAGGGCATGCGCTAACCTGCCCCATGGCAGCACATCCGGACAGGCCCAGAACCCAGGCACATAACGACCCCACCACCTTGACGAGTGGGGGGCCACCTCCCCCGGCCCCAGGGCCCACAACCCCCACCCAGCCCACCCCAGAATAGCCTGGCCACCCAGCCCTTGGCCAATACCCACCGACCAAGGCACCACCAGTGCCCCCACCCCCCCTCCATGAGGCGACCCTAACCACTGACTCCCCAACTGGTCCCAGGGCCATCCCCACTGAAGAGCAGTCTGGCCCAGCACCACTGGATACCACCAAGAACCCACAACCCCTAGTCACCCCCGGCCATTATCCAACCCACTAAAAGACGAGGTCACAGTCCTCCACCAACACTAAATGATGGAGCTAATCACAGGGGACCAGAGGGAATGAAATTCAGCTAATTGTTTTTTTGAGGAGGCAGACATTGTCTCA
>JAOUQZ010035513.1:0-14190 GCA_028564935.1 Neosilurus hyrtlii
ATTATCTTAGCAAACTTCTTGTTGTTTATGATCCAGCTCGCCCACTTAGATCAAAAGGTGCAGGCTGCTTAGTGATACCTTGAATACTGAGGACTACAGCAGGGGGCAGAGCTTTCTCTTACAAATGCCCCACAATTACGGAATAACCTTCCAGTTAATGTTCTGGACTCAGACACAGTCTGTGTTTTTAAGACTAGGCTGAAAACTTACTTGTTTAGTCAAGCATTTTGTTAATAGTCTTTTATTAGGTAAAGGGGCAGAACTGGGTGTTCTCAGGCAAAGAGAGTTCTGGTAAACTGTGGCGTTGGGATGCTGTCGCTTCCTAACTCTACATGCTCACCCAGGTCCATTGACAGTGGAGTGTCTGATTGCCCAATGTTACAGGGTGCCCTCATGTCTGCCTTCCTTCTGGTTTCTGTCTTTTTAGTTACGCTGCCATAGTTAGTCATGTCACAATCCCTGCTTGCACCCAACACTAATACACTCTTCTTTTACCATTACACTGTTATGGGCATACCTAACACCCCCCAGAGTCTGTAAACATGACTGTCACTGCGCGCTTGCTCATTATGTGTTTAAATTCCTTTTTAAATTCCTTTTACTATGTAAAGCTGCTTTGAAACAATGTCAATAGTAAAAAGCACTATACAAATAAAACTGAATTGACTTGTCAGTAAAGATCATTTGTGATACTGTAAGGCATCATAAATATTTAGATTCGTCAATAAATTTCCTTTAAAATGATGTGTAATACTTTGCAGTTTAGCAAATATTCAGCTTAGTAATCATTTTTAAATATTTAGCTTAAAAATCATTCATTAGAAAAATTTTTAAGCTGCTTAATCCTGATGGAGGATGTCGGATTGGTCATGTGACTTCCTTGGCAACGCATCCACCATTTTGTTTTGGGTGCAAACATGCATTATGTTGCTAAAATAGTGCTCTCATTGTGATAAAAGCTGATGTGTAGTGGGCTGTACACTGAACATAAAGAATTACAGTCAATTAAAGATCCATTATGTCGCCACCTAGTGGGAAAAGACACAGTAAGTGGCTGAGTGCAAACAACTGGTATGCACTGAAGCCCAATGGAGCAGTGAATCCAGGAAAGATATGGGTATTTAAAATCACCTTATAATTACTTTTGGGGCCTGTATTTTTTTTTTTTTTCATTGGTGAGTTGATATTTTTCATTGGCCTTAATTCTGACATAGTAGACATAATGGATGCACAACTTTTACTTAGTTTATTATCACTTATTCTGCCATTCATAATAAAACGGATGTCAAGAGATTTAAGAGAAAGATTCTAGAATCTTTAATGTCATTATGTTCACACATATCAAAATTTAGTATGAGACTCTCAGCTTTAAAAGGTACAAGCAAGGCAATAAACTAATGGAAATAGAAATAGAAATATAAACTCTAAACCTGTGAATAAAAACTGGACACTGGGATATACAGTATGTACACTGAAGGCACTATGAGATGAAATAGATAAATAGCAGCAATCAATCAGACAATCAGAGTTTGTGGATTTAATGTCCTTTTACAGAGAGCTAATGTCTGTGTGAGAGTCAGCAGAGAGTGTGTGTGAGCGAGTATGTGGCTGTGGGGGAAGATTGCATGTGTGTGACTGCGAGGGGGTGGAGTGGTGATGGCTTTCACAGCTCAGGGGAAGAAGCTGTTTTTAAAGATGAAGATAAAGTTTTGAGTCTGGTTGTGCTGGTTTCTGTACTGCTTTCCTTATAATTTCAAGGGGTTGTTAGTCCAGTCTGCTGGTAGCCTGTATGGGCAAATGTCAATATCGCTATAAGGTGCTTTTGAGTACTCAAAATGTCCATAATAAAAACTTGAGATTTTCTTTTTAACTTCATATTCAGTGTATTAAGTAGACTATAGTCTGTTAGAAATACATGCTGGTTAAGCTCTAACATTTTAAATAAATTTTTTTGCAAGCAGACAAAGTACACGCAGACCATAAATATGTCATGGACAAATAAGTGTAAAAATATTTTTTCATTGCTTAGCAGTTTTAAAATGTATATTTTCATAAGGATATTTGGTCCCTTTCTAAATAATTTATGTTAGGTAATGGAAAATTGTTTTAATAATTGTGTAATTAACACAAAAAAAGTAAGAGAGTTTGTAAGAGTCCTTGTAAGAGAGTTATACTTTTTTCCTCAAAAAACATCTATCAACTATGTTATCTGGTGAAACCTTTAAGCAATACTATCTGGTCCTCATTTGTTTATAGAGAAACCTCAAAAAATGTTTGATAACTTTTAAAGATGTTATGTTTATTTTCAGAAAACATGAAGGTGACAGGGTGGACAGCAACATGACAAGGTGGACACTGGCATGATAGGGTGGACATAGGATTTAATAGGTGAACACAGCAACATTAAAAAACATTAAACTCCTAAGGAAACATTTTTTCTATTATCTAACAAAGCAAATATAAACTTGAACTTAGAAACAGAAGATGCTCACCTAATAAATAAATAAATAAACAAACAAACAGACAGACAGACAGACAGACAGACAGACAGATAGATAGATAGATAGATAAATAAATAAATAAAAAAATACAGAATAATCACTGTAATTGCTCTTCCATGTATTTGCAAACAGACGGCTCAATCTGTAAAGAGCGCTTGTTCAGAGCTTGTGGTTGTGGCAGCAGGCTAAATATCTGTTTATCATGATACCAGCTGATGTCTTCCCAAGGATCTGGACAAAAGAACTTTGACACTGTGACCTTCCACATCCATAATGACAAATGTATAGGTCTCATTGTCATAGTTAAGGACACAGCATTCTCCAGTATGCTTCAGCTCAATCATTTCTGGTCTTTTGTGATTGGCTGCTATCTTTTCTGGTTGTCTGTTTCTGTATAAGTCTCTCCCACTTATCCTTTTACCTGTAACAGAAAAAAATATGAAAATATAAGGATTTTTAGTAAGAATTTATGGAGTTATCAAGGTCATTTTATGGGGAAATGAAAAGTTGAAAACTTTCTTTTGTCTCTGACTCCAGCAAAGCACTGGCGATGGCTTGCCTTTTTGCCTCTTTTCATTTCTTCATTTTTGCCCTCTTCGCTCTCTGATTCAGCTCATTAATACTCATCTTCTTTTCAGTCTTCCTGTCTTTTTTCCATCTGTCTCTTTCTCAATGTACTTTCTCTTTCTGTCAGGGTCGGCATCACAACGTTTCCGATACCGCCTTGCTTTCTCAGCTCCACTCAGTGCTATTCCTTATAAAGTGACTGATTATTCCCCTTACCCCTTTAGTCCTGCTAAACTATGATTACCTAACCTTGCTCAGTTAATTTGCTTAGCTGTAACTGTGCAGACAGGCTAAGACTGAATAAGAATAAAATTCATCCAAATGCCTGTTGATACTGATACCACGAAAATCACCCACATTGATTATATTCTTCTCTTATGCTGTAAAAAATCTAAATATTTAATAAAATATGTGTTCAGAATAGATTCTGAACACATTCCCTGTCATGTACCAATCCACCCTGTCACTAAAGGCTTGGTGACAGGGTGGACAGTGACATGGTGGCAGGCAACTCTTTCAGACAGGCTTGAGCTTGCTGATGTGGAAGGTTGGATGCACTCAGAGAGACCTGGGGAGTTTCAAACACACAGAGACTGGGTTAATAACCTTGGAGACTGGGAATGGACCAACAAACCTGGAGGCCAGTTTCCTGGTCAGGACATATAGGGGAAAGTCCTAGGTGGACAACCAAGCCCGCTGGGTAGGAGTGTAGGTCAGTGCCGGTCGGCGATCATGATCCGCCGCAGTCTTCATGCGTGGTTGTCCCCTGAGGAGCATCCGCCTGGCCACGGCCCAGATCCTACAGCATTTCCTAACCAGGGCATGGGCCGAGGAAACTGTTACCTCTTCCTCGTTAGCCGAGAAGAGTAGTGGTCGGTACCCGTGGGCGACTTGAAAGGGGGCAAGCCCAGTGGCCGCAGAGGGAAGTGAATTGTGGGCATACTCCACCCACTTCACGTGCTCGCTCCACATAGACTGGTTCTGCGCCACCAGGCATCTTAGGCAGGTTTCCAGTTCCTGATTCAGTCATTCTGTCTGTCCATTGGATTCAGGATGGTAGCCGGATGACGGTGGCAAAACTCCTTCCAAAAAATGGGAAATAAACTATGGACCACGATCCGAGACGATGTCAGTGTGGAGACCATATATCCATAAAACCTGGGGCATGAGGGTGCGGGCAGTATCCTTGGCTGAGGGTAGCTTGGGCAAGGGGATGAAGTGGGCCATTTTAGAGAACCGATTGACCACTGTCAGCACCACCATGTTGCCCCTCGAGGGGGGCAGGCCTGTGACGAAGTTCAGGGAGATGTGCGACCACGGACAGTTGGCACTGGTAATGGCTGGAGGAGCCCCATCTGGACCTGTCTAGACGTTTTGCTCCTGGCGCAAACTGAGCAAGCTGTGACATACTCTGCCACATCCTTGGCAAGGGAAGGCCACCAAAACCATTGCTTGACCATGAACATGGTACGTATCACCTCTGGATGACAGGATAACAAGCATGTGTAAGTCCAATGTATCACCTGCGAGCACTTCCGGTACATACAACCGGTTGCAAGGGCAACCCTCAGGAATGGGGACCCCCCTGGCCAGCTTGCTGCACCGCCTCCTCTATCTGCCAGGAAACCGCTCCTACCACACGGTCAGGAGGTAGGATGGGTTCTGGTTCCTTGGCAGTCGGTTCAGATTCCCACAAGAGGGACAGAGCGTCTGGCTTGGTATTCTGTGAGCCGGCCGATAGGAGAGGGTGAACTGGAAATGGCTGAAGAAGAGGGCCCATCTGGCTTGATGCAAGTTTAGTCTCTTGGCCGACTGGAGGTATTCCAGGTTTTTGTGGTCTGTCCACACCAGGAAGGGCTGGTCCGCCCCTTTCAGCCAATGTCTCCACTCCTCCAAGGTGACCCTGATGGCCAACAGCTCCCCGTTCCTCATGTCATAGTTGCTCTCCGGCAGGGACAACTAGTGGGACAGGAATGCACAGGGATGGATCTGGTTGTTCTTGGTGGGCCGCTGAGATAGAACCGCTCCCACCCCAACATTGGACACATCCACTTCTACGATGAACCGGTGCTTGGGGTCAGATATTTTTAGGACAGGGATTCCCAAACTTTTCAACCTGCGACCCCCAAAATATCAGTGCAAGAGACTGGCGACCCCCACTGTCCCCTGATGTGACTGAAAAAAAAAAAAAATGTGGGCACAGGCAATACTCACTAGGCTTATCCAAACAACAACACAAAACAGTAATATCAGGGTAATATCAAACTGCAGTAAACATATGTACATTGTTGCTGTGGTAACTATGTTTCGGGGTTAATCTCATCTAATGAGATGGAGGTGCACTATGCGCAGAACACAGCAAGTCCATTATTGGTTTATTTTGGAGATCATTTTTAATATATGTCAGTGCAGAGAAAGTCTTTTCGTACAGGTATGTGGAGCCAAAAGGCGTCAGTACGTCCATTGCAGCCTTGGATAGCTGTGGATATTCCCTCTCGACTGAAATCCAGAACTCAGCAAGCGTCTTGAAATTAAAATCTATCTTTAAAGAGCGGTCACATGACAGCTCAACCAGTGAATCCTCCATGCCGGCTGACGGATGACTTACGGTGGTTACAGTGAATGGTGATCTTATCCAGTCATATTGTTCCGGTGCCGTTTTCTCAGGGATATACTTGTCAAAGTGTTCCCGGAGGGCTTGAAGGAGGGTAGTGATAGACTTCTTCACAATGTTAACACTCAGATCATTTTTCCCAATGAATTCGTCCAGCTCAGGAAACATGTCAATCGTGCCTATTTCAACTCGTGCAGTCCAGCTATCCACTTTTTTCTTGAATGCGCGGATTTCATCACTCATTGACACGATGCTTGTGTTTTCACCTTGCAATGACAGGTTAAGTCCATTCAGTCTGTCAAAAATGCAAGACAGATACACCAGCCTTGTTAACCAGTCAGGGTCAGTCAGGTAGTCAGCGAGCTGGGACTCATGTTCCATCAGAAATAAGCGCACCTCGTCCCGCAGCTCAAACAGGCGGGCGAAAAGATTTCCCAGCGAAAGCCACCTGACTTCTGTGTGGAATAGCAGGCCCTCATCCTGCGATCCCAGTTCGTTGCAGAGAGTGGCAAACAGCCTGGTGTTGAGTAGACATAATCTAATGTGGTTGACAATTTTTATTACAGTCTCAAGAACACTTTTCAGCTCTGGGTTGAGCGTTTTACTTGCAAGCGCTTCTCTGTGGATAATACAGTCTTTTTTTTTTCCCCGCATTGCTGCAGCACCGTCTGTACACACACCAATGCATTCATCCCAAGACAGTCCCTCTTCTTTTAGTTTGTCGTTAAGTTTTGTAAAAATGTCCTCACCTGTGCATGTTCCCTCCAGTGGGGTGCAAAATAGCAGGTCCTCGTTAAGTTTTCCATCAAAACTATATCTAACAAAAACAAGCAGATGGGCACATCTGTGGATTCATCTTACTGTAAAGCATATTTCCCTTTCTTCACTCTGTCAATCAGCTCACTCTTTATGTCCTGGGCCATATTGGTGATACGCCGGGAAATGGTCCTGTCAGACAGCGGCACTGATTCCAGCTCACGGGTCTGTTTATCTCCATGCATTGAGCGTCTCATAGCGATGGCAGCTGGTTTTATTTGTGTTTCCCTGATTGTGTGTGGCTTTTTTGCCTGTGCAATTAAATATGCCACCTCATAAGAAGCCTTTTAAGCTTTGGTTGAGATTGTTGTTTGGTCAGTTATGATTTTCTTCTGTTCTTGCAACTCTTTCTCCTTTCTGCGAAAATAATCGGGCGGTTTAGCGGCAAGAGAGAAGAGATGGTTTTCATGTGTCTTTATTTTAACTGTAACTACCATGTTTCATATTTTTTACAATTATGGCTAAAATAGGGTATTTTTAATCATTCATTCATTCATTAATTTTCTGAACCACTTAATCCTAGTTAGGGTCGCGGGTAGGCTGGCGCCCATCTCAGCCGACTCTGGGCGAGGGCTGAGTACACCCTGGACAGCTCGCCAGGCCATCGCAGATTTTTAATCCTTTTTCCAAATTTATTTGATTTATGGAAATCATTTTGTGACCCACCCCTCGGCATCCTGCGACCCCCCAGGGGGTCCTGACACCCACTTTGGAAACCCCTGAACTAGGAGAGCTTACAGCAAAGGATATGGTAATCGATACACATTCGAATAGTAACATACTTTTTTGCCATGAGAATTGGCGATGCCTATGGGCTGCGGGATCACTTGATTATCCCAGCAACCAGCTACTTCTGCAGGTGTTGTCACACATCATCAATATCTGCCGGCGCAAGTCGTCTGGACCACTCTCTGAAAGGTCGGGGGTCATTTAGGTGAATGGTATGTTCAACTCCTTTAGCTAGCCCCACATCCCATTCTCCAAGTTAAAACACTCCTGCCCTCTCTGCTAATTTGCTAGTAAGCCTCTCTTTCCAAGCCCTTGGTATGGGGTAGTCACCAAAGCCAAATAATCACAGATCTAGTGATATAGGAGACCCTCTATCTTTCTGGAGTTCATTCACTTCATCTTTGTGAACATGAACAATTGCCATACCTTTGGGCATAGAATTGGCTTTTATTGACTTATTCCTGAGGAGCACAGAAAAATTGTTCATATCCATATCTGAGGGGAGGAGAACATAAGGTGGCACCAAGACTACAGCCAGAAAAATAGGTTGGACAGGTACCTCAACATCTAGTACATGTTGCTTCAGTGGTTGTTCTGCAGTCACTTTGCAGGCAGCAAAAGCCCAACCATCTGGGGGGACTTTAAGTGGTCCAGGGCTGGGCTATTTTATATACCCAACACTGTTCTTCCTAGGACTTTTGGGAGGTTTTTGTTCAACTGAGACCTGTGCACACACTCACCATGACCGCACCTGTCCATTATAACCTGTATCATCAGCTGTCCTTGGCCCATAATGGAACTATCTGGCATTTGACCCAAAGAGTACTGGTGGATGATCTGGACCATCAGATTCTGGGCAAACCCAAGCCATCACAGTCTTTGGTGTTTGGTTGGGTCCATCTCCCAAGAACTGAACATTCATTGCTACATACCCCAAGGAGGGATAGCAAGACTCAATAAGACCCCAAAGGGCCAAGTTGGAAATGGGATGGAGGGGCAAATAGCACAGGTGTCCTTTAAACCAACTTTCAAAAACTATACAGACAGTGGAGCCACTATCCATTAGGGTAGTGAGCAGATGACCTTCAATAGTGACTATGCTTAGTGAAGTCCCTCCGACAAGCCCCTCAGAAAGGCTACCAGTCATTTTACTGTCTATTGTACTCCGTTTGACAGAACAGATCATTTTATTATATGGGTTTGTTGATTCTCTTTTGTTGTTTTCTTTGTGCTTTTTCAGCGAACGGACCAATTTTTTGTATGATTTTAGCGGAGTCCTCTGAAGCAGTACAGTGAAAGGCTACTTGCCCATCTTCTACACATCGATTGCAGAAATCATCTCTATCTTTTCTATCTCTGGCTTTGGCTTTGTAACTGAGACTATTGTGAGCATTACTGCTTCCTTTGTTCTCTCTGAGGTCTGTTCTCCACCAAGACATTTTTGCTGGTTGGGTTTCTGTGTGTGTTACTGTCATTATCCTTATTTGATTCTGCAGATCCTTCACTTGTTTCTATAATGGCTGAAACTCGCTATTAGGTTTGGCTTTGGGTGTCTTTTCTGTCGGTGTCTCTTTAGTTTGTCTTTTTTTTTTTTTTTTTAAATTGGGGCAACTTTTATCTATACCGCTATCAACTCTGACATCTGAGACTGCAATAAGTCCATCTGTACTTTTATGTCTTGAACAACATCCTAACACCCAACTCGTACATGTTTAACCATAGTTTTGATAGGAATGGTGGCTGATTTTCTTTTTTCTGCTTGTTGATCTTCTTCTTGCATAATTTCATTCAGCATTGTCAGGAAAGAGGTTGTCCCTCAAACGTAGCTGTAGAAGTCAGTACATCTGACTCAATACCTCTTCTGAGGAGCTGCTCCACTTGTGCATTTTCTCATTAACTAGCACTTAGCCCTCCTCTCTGCACCACTTTATTTAGCAACTGCTCCTTTCTTTTCAAAGCATCAGAGAGTCTTTCACCTGGACTTGGGCAAAGAGTTCTTAATGAAAAGTACAGGTCTTGAGAGGTTACATAGGTCCCAAAAGCTCTTTTAAGGGCTTCTCCATCCGTTGGTGCACGCAGAGTCCACAGTTCACCTCCGTCAACAGGGAGCACATCAAGAGTTATAGTTTTAGGATTAACTTTTTCATTATCTCTTCACGTAGCACCATGAGTGACTGGGATTACATTCATCCTCGAACCCTAACTCTTCCCAGGGCTTTAATGGTTTTTAGGGTCTCTTCAGTGTCATCCCTTGTGGCATCCAAAGGAACTTGTTTCACTATTAGGGCATGAGCTAGCCCCCCCCCTTACACCAATTTACTAATAGTGACATGTATATAAGGGTATAATTTATCTTCTAAAATTAATTTAGCTCCTGGTTTACAAAATAATCTTAACACTTGAAATTTTGATAAACTCACTTATGAATTCAAGACTTTAACTTGTTAATGACAAGGAGAAACTAAAATAGTTAAAATACAACTGTATATAGAAATTTACTTACATGGAAATTTACAACAACATTCTTTTAAACATTAAACCACAAAATAAACAGGTATTACTTCACACATGGTGTGTTCATGAGTCTGAAGTAAGTATTTTAAAAATTTTATTTGCCAATGTCAGTTATTGTGTGTGCCCACAAAAACAATAATATAAAATAAATAGATTGGTCGCTAAGTCCACAAAAAAATGCTGCTGCTCCAGGAGAGCGCAGGCACACCAGTATTGCTCTCTCTACCCGCTACTCCCGCCCCTTGACCAATCATAATAAAGGAAACTGGAGGTCCCTTTGCATTGACCCATAAAGGCAGGTAGCCCCCCCTGCATTTTCAATCAAACTATATCATCATTTCACTCTTAAATGAACAGTGAATATTTTAATCTCTACAGTATAATACATTGTTTAGACTCTAGGACCTATTACTGGGGCTACACAAGTGAAGCCCTTTCAAAAATCAAGCACACCACTGATGGGTCTGATGGAATCCCATTGTGGACAAGAAAAGATCATGCAGCAATTCCCACCCCTGTGGTTAAGATTCTCTGAAACCTCTCTTGCTTAACGATGCTGGCCAGGATTCTAGAATATGACTTGAAAAATTTGATACTCATGAAGGGTACTCGGACCTTAGGGGTATAAACATTACTCCAGTGATTGCTAGAAGTTTTGAAGTAATAGTTTTTTGTACTTTTAATAACAACTATGTAGAAGAATATTTATATGTTTCTTTGTCCGGTGGTAGTAATTAAGAATACAGCATATGTCTCTTAAAGCGTCCTTTAAATCTGCATATGGTCAACCGGTATATATGTTTTTTAGCAGGTAAAAGCCAGTGAATAGTGTACAATAGTGTTATTTGTAAGTGGAAAGTAGCTAACAAAGGAACTACACAGGGGAGTGCTAATGGCCCTTACCCTTTTATTTTGAAATGATTTAAAACTAAATGTGCATATGAAAATGTCACTTAACTAAATATGCTGATGACTTTTCTATCTTAGTTTCTGTGTCAGGAGAAGAAATAAAATAGAAATTTTATATTTAGATATAAATCTAATATAGCTCTACAAAAGTAGAGGACCAATGGCAACTAAATGTAGGAAAGTAGTCCTATGCAGAAAGGAAATTCTGTTGATTTTCCTATACTTGCATAATATCAGGCAGTATAGTAGCATACCTTTTTAGGAGTAACTTTTTAGAATGACTGGGAATTATTTAATGTTTTTGTTAAGGATAAGCTGTATGAAGCTAATAAATGCCTATTTTAATTAGAAGTCACAGAAAAAGGCTATACACAAAATGAGATAGATCATCTCTTAAATCTGATAGTTCTCCCAAAAATAATGTGTGGTCTTTTAGTTTTCACTGCTAGTGTTTCAGATCTTACTTTTGCTCAATGATATATTTGAAATTTTTTTTTAAGGTGCTGTAAGAGATGCTCTACACTAACAAGTTTTAACAGCTTAAAGAAGTGCGGCAGCCGGTTTATAAATAAAATTATAAATAGAGATCATCCAATATCTAGCTTCCTCATCACTTACAAAGAAGCATCTGAGGGCCGTAGAGATAGATATTTTATTTTTTATTTAATTTAGCCATGGAACTATATTTTGTTTTGTTTGTTTGTTTGCATAGATGTTGTATCATCTTTCTGTTCACATTTATTTTCAGGGAATAAGCTTCAAAAAATTTGTACTTTACAAGAAGATATCAGTTGTGAGTGCTTTTATTCTCGTTTTCCCATTTTCCTTTTATGCTCCAGTTTAAATGAAAGGGAAAAAATAGTCATCATAGTTAAAAATAAAAAATACAAAATTCAAGACATTTGACGCGTGATTTCAAGCCAAAGCAAAAACCTTCACACTGAATACAAACAAAGAAACCTGCCATCCGTCAGCAGCTAGCTAATAAACTAAAGTGTTATTATTCACAAGGACACTCTGGGCCTTTCAACCTATCTGTAATAATGTCTTAAATTAGTTAGAATGGTGAGGAGATTGAGGGGAGATAGCAATTGTGTCACCATGGAAACTAAATTTACTTAAGCACTTTGGTGTGTGACTCAGTGAGTAAGTGATGTTTGAATTGCTTTGGAAGTTTCTTGATAATGTCAAGGACATTGTAAACATCCACTAATAATTTACCCTTTTAAACTGCCAGTATATGCATTTTTTATTACAGTGTTGCATAATATATATATAAGTCAATAATCAAGAAATAGAAAGTGTTTCGTACTAATAAAACCATTCCTGGATTAGTGAGGAGGAAACTGTTTAGAGTGTTTCTATTTTCCACTGGACGCAATAAGGTCACAGCCAAATCTGGATGAAGGCCACATACAACCTGTACTGCTCACCAGTCCATTGCACACTCACACCTAGGGGCAATTTGGAACAGCCAATTAGCCTAAAGTGAATCTCTTTGGACTATGGAAGGAAATCAGAGTACCTGGAGGAAACATATACTAACACGAGGGGAACATGCAAACTCCTCACAGAAATACCCTCACCGGGCATGCGGCCTGAACCCATGACTTTCTTGCTGTGAGGCAGACATGCTAACCACCATGCCACCATGCAGCCTGGATGTGGCAAATAGCACAAATAACTGCACTTCCACTTGGGTAAGTACCTTTTAGCGACAGATCAATTTTCATGGAAAAAGGGGGACCTTTATGCAACCTCTAGATTGTTTCTCAATGCTGGTGAACAGGTTATCTCTTAAATGAGTTGCAGAACTTATGCAATGCATGACAAATTTCTATAAAACGCTGTCATATTCTGAACTACCGATGTTATTCCATTTTGAACATGTACATACATTTTTAGTAACTTATCCAGAACATATAGAAAATTTATAGCTAACTTATATCAAACTTGTCCCCAGCGTATTTTGACATGTAGACGTGCCTGACGTGTTCCGGACGACCAAATACCTTTTACTGAGCGTCTTTCTAACTTACAGCTTAGGGTAGCATTTAGGGCTTATATTGCTGCCAGACTAATGACTCATTTTGACACTGGTAAGCAAGCAATGGATAAATCTAAGAAGACAGATTTCTGATGAAAAAAAAAGTTTAATGCATCATGGACAGATTCATTTCCTTTCACTGCTGACAAAATTGGTTTACAAGCAGGCTAAATAGCTGATGAGAAATTAGCAAACATCTAAAAAAAATCAAACGTTGAAAGAAATTTAGAGAATAAAGTTCTGTTCATTATTGGATGAAGTGAAGAGCATACAGTATATCGTGATCTCCAGCTGCACAACAAGGTCTGGTGGCTGTCCAGAGAGGAGGTACTTAAGCAGTTTGCTATGTGCCTGAGGCACACAAAAAACTTCCTGTAAAGCAAGGGGTTCACCTTACCTGAGCTGATCAACCATACTGCTTGTAAAAACTGCACTTCATGGTGGATATTACAGCGCAACTTAACACGCTGAACAAAAGTCTGGCAGGGGGTGGAAGCACAGCCCTGCAGATGCTGGAGGAGATTTTGGCGTTTAAGCGCAAGATGACATTGTTTGCCAGAGATGTACAGAGAGGTACACTGCTTCACTTCTACTCTTTAAGAGAGTTCAAAGAAGCACACGATCAGATAAATGAGTATTTTCAGTGTGCCATCAATGCAAACTATCAGCAAAGATTTTGTGAGTTTAGGGAGGAAATAAAACTAATGGTCCTTTCCCATCACTCCTCTGAATGTTGATCCAGCGCTGTTGAATATGATTGCATGTACAGGTGTGAGTCAGCCCGATCTTAAGCTCGAAATGGCCGACGAAGCTGACAAAGATGTGTGGGTGTCTAAGTTCAGAAGCTTGACAGCTGAACTTGAAGATGTTGCTCGTCAGAAGGCCATTCTTGATCAGAAGCACAAATAGAGTACCTTCCCAAACCGGACAAACTTGTGTTAAGTACATGGAGTGTCATTCCTGACAAAGTATGCAGTTGGAGTCCTGTCAATATTTGGATCCACAGACATGTGTGAGCAGGGTTCCCACAGACTTGTGTGAGCAGGGCCCCCCCCCCATCATTAAAACATCAAAGTTAAGAACATCCCCTGCACCTCACAGATGAGAGCTTGCAATCCTGCGTGAAAAGGAAAGTGACGTCTTACAACCCTGCTTATTTTGACTGCTGTACGCCACATGAGGAAATTAAGGAATGATGACACACTGAAATAGACATTATACTTAGCTTTATTTGTTATTCAGATAAACAGGTGTATACAGAACGAAATGTCATTGCATTTGCTTGCTACAGTATAAGAGATGAAAAATTATTGGAATGAATATATGAAATATGAAATATAGACAGTGTTTATATAAAAAAACATATATAGTATTATATAAACATATAATAAGAAGCAATTGTAACGTGTCAACGATGGAAGTGTTGTCGCCACTTGCCTTAGTTATTTAGGGCCCAAATGCTGAGCCTGAAATGGGAACTAGAACACAAACGG
>JAOUQZ010035543.1:0-14190 GCA_028564935.1 Neosilurus hyrtlii
TATATATATATATATATATATATATATATATATATATATATATATATGAAAAACAGAAATTAGAAAGACTTTTTACCTCCACAAGGAAGTTGTGTTTTTCTTAGAAGCTTCCTGAACTTCCTGAACTTCCTGTCCACAGTTTTTGATAAATTAGTTCTTATGATGGGTAGGAGTAACTCAAGGATGTTCTCATTAAATCATATTTTCTCTCAACTACATGTGTGGATGGTGAGGAAGAGAAAGAATGGCAAGAATGGAAAGAGTCCCATCATTGTGGTTCTTAGAAGGTTAAATTTTCATTTTGCTTCTGTTTATAATTAAATTCTTAAAATGAGTAAAATGATCAACAAGCAAAATTTTCGTTCAAGATGACTTCAAGCTTGAAATAAATAGAAATGCCAAGAAATTATTTTAATAGGCTAATAATTGATTTCTTGAAATTTTCTAATAGGGGATTAAAGTGACAATATGTCACCTTTTACAGAGTGAACGCAACAGGAATAAAGATGTCCATGATGTGCAGGTGAGGGCTGATGATTCACTGCAGTAACAGGTTCTGTTGGGGTTGTTAATTGTTTTATAATAAATTCTGTTTCAGGTAGAATTATGTGGAATTTTATAATCGAGCGATTCTTTCTGTCTCTTACTGATCTGCAGGTCTACTTTGAGGCAAAGGTTTGGTTTTAGTTTCTTGGAATTTAGGTATGAAATACTAAATAATTAAATGCACAGATGAAATGAGAAGTGGCGTGTCATGTAATGGTTATTGTTTAAATAGGCAGTGTTAGATCTAGGATGTGTTTTTGTGTTGTTCAAAACAACAACAAAATAAATAAATAAAATGGAAAAAAAAATACTCATCAAAATCGAGGTGTTGTGACCCCTGGTTGTGGCGCAGTGCACAGAGCTCCCTTCTCATTTTATTTTCATTTTCATTTTATACTTTGTTTTATGGTCATGGGACCAACACTCACTCACTCACACACACACACACTCACACACACATATACACACACACACCTAGGGGCAATTTGGAACAGCCAACTAAATTAATGTGCATGTTTTTAGGCTATGGAAGGAAACCGGAGTACCCAGATGAAATCCCTGCAAGCACAGGGAGAACAAGCAAACTCCATGCCCTCACCAAGCCCGGGACTTGAATTCTCAATTTTCTTGCTATGAGGTGGACTTACTAACCACTTCACCACCATACCACCCAACGAAGGCTATTATTTTTATATTTTTATTCCTGTGTTCCTGAAATGGTCATCATGGATCCCATAAACAAGTGCTGGTTGGGTTGCTGTTCATTTGAAATTAATATTTAACAAGATAAAACGCGGAGACACAACCCGCACCCACACACACCCACACACACCCACACACCCACACACACACACACACACACACCCTTCCTAAGCACTTTACTGTTTGGCATGACTTCCTTCTTAGGAACCATTACACAGCACACTGCATGCTTTACTATTCGTTTATATCGAGGCGTGGTTCTTGGGATGATGTTAATTTTGAATGTTGAATGTTAATTTACAAAAGGTCAAAACTGTAAACAGATTAGAGTTGATTTAACATCTACTGTTTATGTGACATGAGTGTGTAAACTGTGAATATCAGATTATTTAACTTCATACTAATAATAACAATAATAATAATAATAATCATGATAAACATCACCTGGCAATAAAAACAAAAGTAGCTGACTTTATAACCTTGAGTACATCACACAAACACACACACACACACAAACACTCACACATACACTCACACACACATGCAAAATGCTAAAGCTGAAAAAACATATATAAATAAATAAACGAACACTAAATACAATACAATACAATCCTTTATTCATTACAAATTATTTTCAATAAAAATTTCAGATCCAGCACCTGATAAACTGGTGTTCAACCAACCAACCATCCATCCAACAATCTCATTCTGAACATCAGCAAGACCAAGAAATTCATAGTGGAAGACAGGACAGGAGGACCAGGAAGACAGAGCACACTCCTCTTTGCATTCACGGGGAGGCGGTGGAGCGTGTGGAGAATATTAAGTTCCTGGATGTCCACATTTCATCTAACCTGTCCTGGTCTGTCAACACCTGATACCTAGTGAAGAAGGCCCAACAACGACTTTTCTTCCTCAGGAAGTTAAAACATACTGGACTCTCCTCTCAGCTGCTCAGGAACTTCTACAGCGCGACAATAGAAAGCATACTCTGTCTCAATGCAGCGGTGTGGTACTGAAGCTGCACTGCAAAGGATTGAAGACCCAGGTGGTGAGAACTGTGAAGGAGATCGTGGGCTGCCATCTAAAAGATCTGGACACAATTTATGCAGCCGCATCGTAGCAGATCTCACCCACCTGGGAAATGGACTGTTTGTACTTCTTCCTTCAGAAAAGCGGTACAGAAACATTATGACCAGCACAACCGGACTCAAAAACAGCTTCTTCCCCAGAGCTGTGAAAGCCATTACCCCCTCGCAGTAACACTCACACATGCACCCTTCCTCCACAGCCACATTCTCACTCACTCACCCCCTACCTTTACCTCACTTACATTCTAATTTATCTCCACTCTACAGCTGCTGTTTATCTATTTCACCTCATAGTGCCTTCAATGTACTTACTGTATATCCCAGTGCTCAGTTTTTATACACAGGTGTTTAGAGTTTATATTTCTATTTAAAAGTTTGTGTATATAATTACTTGTGTTAATATTCTGCTCTTGATGGTGTTTATTGCAGTGTATGGCCTTGATTGTTCCTTTTAAAGCTGAGAGTATCATACAAAATTTGTAATGTTATATGCAACGTTTCTTTATTTAATAAATGAATTAAACATAACAGCCATAATGCATTTTTATTTTTACACAATAAAGCATTTGGAAATAATAATAAAAAAAAATAATCAAAAGTTTGCAATTTTTCAGTGTAAAATGTTTCAATAAAATCTGTAAGCCTGAGAATCGATACCATTCTTCATCATCATCATCATGATTGAATGTATGTACTGTTTATATTAAGCATTAAGTGCGTGACTCCATCAGTGGAGATTTCAGTAGAAGATGGTGGAGGAGAGCAGAGGGACGATCATCAGGAGGAAACTCAAAGCGAATCTCTCAGCTCCATTACACAGATTCCCCTCACAGCACTGCATAGTAGCAATGCCGATTCCTGTGTTTGCTGACCCAGATGCACAAAAACTCTTGGTGACACATCCTTTCATTTTCATGTTGTTGCCCCCTTGTTCAACTGAGAGAGAGAGAGAGAGAGAGAGAGAGAGAGAGAGAGAGAGAGAGAGATTAGAAACAATGGAAGGAAGTGTGCACCTCTAGTCTCAAGCAGATGTCCTGTGTGATCAGTACACAGTTCTGAATAATGTACTTATCGTGTTTATCGTGATTGTGTTTACTTGATGCTGAGATGCAGCGATCTTCATTTCCTTCACATCTTATTTCTTGTGTGCAGCTGTTAGAATCACAGGTGTAACACATTCTCCCATTGGGTGACTGCTTTGCAGGAGCTTAACAAAGAAACAACATCCAATATTAATGAATAGATAATAATGGGTGTGGTATTAATGAAAAAAACATTTAATTTTGGACGTGACCTGTGAAAGGAATCATGTTGAAAAAAAATTCCATAAATCCCAAAAATGCCCTTTACTTTTATATGTGGCAAAATGTTCATCAGACGCCCACTAGGGGGAGACATTTCATTATAACTATGTCAGGCTATAATAATCTATTTGAGCCTGGGGGAGGTAGCCTGCACTCTGAGTGGATTCCAGTTTTATGTTGTTTTTTTCGTGTTTCCAAGTGGCATATGCTAAGACTCTAAATAAGTATAAAAAAGTATGCACACAGTGTTTAGCTCTGCTCAGAGCACGCTGAGCTCATCTGACCTTCCTCTGTAATGGGTAAAATAATTTTAATTCAATCAGCTCTTTTGTTCCCATGTAGTATATACTAAAACAATAATGTGCCTCAGGCTCGGTGGATGTTTCGGGAACTAATCAGTAACATTGATAATTAGTCTCTAAATATAAAATAATAATCCACTGTCTTATACACAAAACTCAATCGCAAAAAGTTTGAATTAAATCAAAAATTGTGCTGTGGAATAAAAGAGAGATCAAGAATTATAACGAAATGGAACATAAAAACAGAGAACTGAATCATTTTGCACTGTGTGTTGTGTTACCTGGTGGTGAGTCCCTGTTGCAGCTATCAGTCATGCAGCATTTAGCATTGTTAAGTATTTTCATCATTCCCAGATTAATGCTTCCACTTACACACATCTCTTCGGTGCCGCAGGACTTAATGTTAGCCTCTGACAGCTTTACACCACCTGTAGAAATGTCCACATATTACCATTTACATGCGTTCTACGCTCGTATAAGCACCGCTGAACTTAAACTGGTGCAATAGTTTGTTGAGCAGTATTTTATTTTATTATAATTAACAGTATTTTGGTTAATAATGAACAGCTAGTGGCAAAAAAAACAGAAACAAAACAGGCATCTTTTGGTTTTTCAGGAACTCTGCTCTCCTGAGCTCTTAATACACAATAATCTTTTAAGAGATAACAAAACAAAACTAATAAAGCATCCAGTGGGAATGAGAGTCAAGGCAGAAATGACTTCGATTAAAAAAGTCAAAGTTGGACAAAAAAGACAACCCCTTTTCCGACATCTAAGAGCTGTCCCAAGAGCCTTGAGATAGGCGGGGCTCCTCAGGGCGTGTCAGCTGTTGGTGTGCATTTAGGTTTTGAAAAAGTTCAGATGAGAAGTTTATTTTATACTCAGACCTTCTCAAGGTTTGTAGGTTTTTAATTAACAGATTTATTAATTTAATTTTTTCCTTTTTATGGATATTTTGAAAAAATCTTATATTAAAAAAAATTGTCTATTTCTGACGATTTCTATATGACCATTTTGGCTTTTTATGGTCCTTGGCTTGCGTGATATACGTGAATGGTGCAGTGAGAAAATAGCGATGGATAAACAAATAAATGCCATTCATTCCAGTGAAGAAGAGTAAGTGGGGTATTAGAAGAAAAATGCAGGCTTCAACACACTGAGGAAGAGAAACTTGCATGTTGAAAGAAGGACAAGTGTAAAGAATTGGGAGAAGATAAATAAAAGATGCCTTTTATTCTAAGTTGTAAACATGAGAGGAGAAAAAAGATACAAAAACAGCAGGACTTGCTGGTATAAAAAAACCCTAAAAACAATCCTGCTATTGAATATAATTTATTAACTATACATGAGTAATGTAAATATTTAATTTAAGGAAGTAATCAGTTCTTTTACTTACCCATGTATGCAGAAGTGGTTGAGGTGAGACACTGATCTTGGCAGGCTATCTGATCATCTTTACATGTTCCTGTGATATCCGGTATACACTGGATACAAGTCAGTGAAAATGCTAAAAAAAAATTAAAAAATTAAAAATACATATAAAAAGAAGAAAAAAATAATTTGCATTATCATCATCTTCTTCATCATCATTAATGTTATGTAATAATAATAACAACAACAACAACAATAATAATAATAATAATAATAATAATAATAATAATAATAATAATAATAAATTCTGTACAATCCTTAAAAGTCCCTGAGACTCTAAAATGATCTTCATGTAAGATTCATTACCTTTGGAGAAAAACACACAGATGAGAAGCAGTGCGACTTTAGACATCATGGTTGGTTGTTTTTGTTCAAGTTTTAGAGAAGCGAAGATGAAGATGGGGGGTTAGACTGTGAGAAAGTTCTGAGACCTAGCCTGATTTTATGGGCATGTGCCATGGGTGTGTGTGTGTGTGTGTGTGTGTGTGTGTGTGTGTGTGTGTGTGTGTGTGTGTGTGTGTGTGTGTGTGATAGAGTGTGGGATCTGGCTCACATTTATGGAAGCTTTTATTAATTTCTTGGAAAGGGAGGGGCTTTGACTTTCGTTTTTCTGGTAATCTCTATGAGTGCTGTGTTCTGTAGTGGATGGTGGTTCATGCAGTCCTTTTTTCTGCATGCACTTGTTCTGTTCCACTTCCTACCTTTACAGAACTGCATTAAACCCCAAAACAGATTTAGTGAGTTAGGGTGGAATTTAGATTTGTTTTTTTTTTTAAGATATGAAGAATTTACAAAACTTATCTTTATCGCTTTCTCGCTCTCTCTGTCTCTCTCTCTCTCTGTCTCACACACACACACACACACACACACACACACACACACACACACACACACACATGTCCAGTTAGTGATGTGTGGAACCGGATCAGCAACCAGATCATAATACAGTTTAGATTAAATAGATTAAAGTTAGTAAAGATTCCAATAGGAGTCACTCACTCCACCAAAACTCAGTAAGAGGACAGGACTTTAACCAGTCTGTGGTTGCCAGCGTTCTATTTTACACTGTGGTGTGCTGGGGATGGGGAGATAAACTGATCAGGTGGGCCGGCTCTGTGGTCGGCATGAAACTGGACTCTGTGGCAGTGTTCAGGACTCTGGACAAACTGCTGGATATTATGGACAACACCAGCCACCCTCTGCACACCATCATCTGCAACCAGAGGAGCCTGTTCAGTAAAACCAGCCTTTCTCCATCATGCCATCAAACTCTTCAACTCCTCACTTGGCGAGAGGAGGACACAGAGGAGGACATAGAGTACAGAGAACAGTAGAGAAGATGGGGGGGTTTCTTTTATGTTTTGTATATTAGCTACGTGTTTACTGTTTATTCTTTATCTGTGTACTGCTTTTCTTATGTGCTGCTGGAAATTAAAATTTCCCTGAGGAAGTCATCCCTAAGGGATCAATAAAGTTACGTGTAAGTCTCTAAGGAGACAGAAATCTCTCTTATACTAATATACTGTATCCATAGTGACAGGATCAGGATAAACATTTCAGTCCAGCAATACATCATGTTCATATCTAGTAAAATAATCTGTCCCTATAAGAGTGGAAGGATGCAAACATTCTCACAACAAGCTCAGACTCAAACTGTTGATCCATTAGGACCCCGCAGTGAAGCTTGCACTTTAAAGCACTAAACACAATGGACCATCTCCTGCAGTGCAAACCAAGAAGGACGAAACAAGTACAGAGTAGAAACTCAGAAAAACAATTAAATTAATATACCAATAAATGATTACTTAAAGGAAACACATTACACAGCACACTGCATGCTTTCCTATTCGATTATGTCGAGGTGTGGTTCTTGGGATGATTGCTCAAATAAGAATGTTAATTTACAAAAGATCAAAGCTGTAAACAGATTAGAGTTGATTTAACATCTACTGTTTATGTAACATGAGTGAAGGTGAAAGTTAATCCTGTGTACACATTACTTCTGCCTCACCATTTTAAAGTAGATCCTGGCGTTCACTTTGTGCTGGATATGAAACCACTGCTGGCTTAAACTGTGAATATCTGATTATTTCACTTCATATTAATAATAACAATTTAAAAATAAATAAATAAATAGTATAAAATAAAAAATAAATGAAATAACTGAATAAATATATATATTTTCCCACAATTCCTAAACTCAATCCAAATCCGGTCTACCCATAATCTCTGTTTTTAAAAATTTGTTTCTTTTTTTCCTGTTACATGTTACAGCTTGCAACCACCACAAGAGGCCCAGGCAGCCTCTCCAGCCCCTCCCTGCACTAATAATGACTCACTCACTCTCTCACTCACTCATTTGCTTAATCCTACTATTAGGGTTTCAGGGAGGCTGGAGCCTATCTCATCCGATAATGAGCAAAGGTGGGCCACACCTTGAACAACTTGCCAGAACATCTAAGGGTAACACACACAACCATTCACACTCACACTCACACCTAGGGGCGATTTGGAACAGCCGCGTAGCCTCATGTGCATGTCTTTGATGAACATTTTGAATTTGGAAGTTCAATGTGCAAAGTGGCATTACAATCCTTTTTTCATTTCAAATTATTTTCAATAAAAATTTATATAGAATTCTATTGAATTGCATTTTTTCCTCCTCTTTATTTAAATGGCAATACAGTAGTGCCTCCTGTAATTGCATTGCGTGTCTTCATGCTCTTTTCATGCCAAAATCCTATGAACAATGCAAACTTCCGAGTTTAGTGCTCAGTCTGGCTCTCTTCAGCCTTTCAAACACGACTGTTCTGCTATCCACTCCACAAACACACTCGTGAAGTTTGCGGAGGATGACACCATGGTGGGTCTCATTTCCGATAATGATGAGACCCACTACAGAGAGACCAACCAACCAACCAACCAACAATTTCAGTAGTGGAAGACAGGACAGGAGGACCAGGAAGACAGAGCACATTCACGGGGAGGTGGTGGAGCGTGTGGAGAATATTAAGTTTCTGGGTGTCCAGATTTCGTCTGACCTGTCCTGGTCTGTCAACACCTCACACCTGGTGACAAAGGCCCAACAACGACTTTTCTTCCTCAGGAAATTAAAACATACTGGACTCTCCTCTCAGCTGCTCAGGAACTTCTACAGCGCAACAATAGAAAGCATACTCTGTCTCAATGCAGCGATGTGGTACTGAAGCTGCACTGCAAAAGATAGAAAGGACTTGGCCCGGGTGGTGAGAACTGCTCAGGGGATCATGGGCTGCTGTCAAAAGATCTAGACACAATATATGCAGCCGCATCGTGGCAGATCCCACCCACCCGGGAAATGGACCGTTTGCTCCTCTAAGACCATCACAAATGGACTGAGAGAGTTCTGAGACCTAGCCTGATTTAATGGGCATGTGCCATGGTGTGTGTGTGTGTGTGTGTGTGTGTGTGTGTGTGTGTGTGTGTGTGTGTGTGTGTGTGTGTGTGTGTGTGTGAAAGAGTGTGGGATCTGGCTCACATTTATGAAAGCTTTTATTTAATTTCTTGGAAAGGGAGGGGTTTTGACTTTCGTTTTTCTGGTAATCTCTATGAGTGCTGTGTTTTGTAGTGGGTGGTGGTTCATACAGTCCTTTTTCTGCATGCACTTGTTCTGTTCCACTTCCTACATTTACAAGACTGCATTGAACCCCAACACAGATTTAGTGAATTAGGGTGGAATTTAGATTTTTTTTTTAAGATACGAAGAAATTATTTTAAAACTCTCTCTCTCTCTCTCGCACACTCAGTCACTCACTCACACACACACACACACACACACACACACACACACACACACACACACACACACACACACACACACGTCCACTTAGTGATGTGTGGAACCGGATCAGCAAACAGATCATAATCCAGTTTAAATAAAACTGGCATGTGTTTGCTGGACTGTTATATCAATTGAGGAGTTCAACAGCAGAAGTAAAATTCAGATGAAATTGAGGACTGGCTCTCACTTAGTGATTTAACCAGGAAGGAAACATGCACAACCATTGTAGTTTTTGGCTCCTGAACAGTAGAAGATTCCAATAGGAGTCACTCACTCCACCAAAACTCAGTAAGAGCACTAAACACAATGGACCATCTCCTGCAGTGCAAACCGAGAAGGACGAAACAAGTACAGAGTAGAAACTCAGAAAAACAATTAAATGAAAAATATACCAATAAATGATTACTTAGAGATGTTAATAATTTATTTACTCATATATTATTTACACTGCATAACATTACAGCATTAACAGAACCAGTTCCTGAGCAGCTCACTGAGAACATTATAATATTGCGCTCTACCAACATTTCAACCAATCAGACGTCTGTCTCACAGTCGCCTTGAGAATTCATGTACTGGCCGAACGCACCACAGAAACCTCGATTTTTAAAAAGGAAAGTGAGTAAAACAGGAAAAGAAAAAAAAAGAAAAAAAGAAAAAAAGAAAAGGAAAAGCTCTTGTAGTCTGTGCGCAAACCCACCAACCGACTTCCTAAAGTCTAAACTACAGGAAGTCGTTGCATACGAAGTAAAAACACTCATTCACATCACAGCGTAATCGATATTGGCATTGCGTGTTGTGGATGAGGGGGTAGCTTCCGCGAACATGTGCTTTTCATCAGAACTGGAGAGAGTTTGTTAAGAACAGTAAGATAACACAAATGCAACTGCATACTATATACACACATCGTTTACTATACACACCATATAACACACACACACACACACACACACACACACACACACACACACACACACACACCTGAATAAAATCAGGATTAGTCTCAGACCTCTCTCACAGTCTAACCTGAATTAGGATTAAGCGGTGTATAAAATGAATAAATTAATTTAAAATTAAGATATATAAATGAAATGTTTATGAATACTAATTAAACATAAATCAGTTTATGTTTAATAAATAATCAGTTACAGAAAGATTCCCATAAAAGGGGATGTTTAGGAAGCCAGGGTTTGTTGATCCTAAATTGTATATATAACATATATAATCTATTTAAAAGTGAATTTAGTAAATCAGCATCAAATCTTTATAATAATGTAAATTTACATAACTTAAAAAAAAAATCAACATTAATACTTATAGACACTTTTTGAATTTTCCACATGAACAAAGTATACTTTTTTTTAAAACCTTTTTAACACCAACATTATATTCTAATCATCACAGGGGACATTATTCTCATTTACATTTACAGAATTTGGCAGACGCTCTTATCCAGAGCGACTTACGATGATCATTTTTTTATACAACTGAGCAATTGAGGGTTAAGGGCCTTGCTCAAATGCCCAACAGTGGAGACAGAGGGGATTGAACCACTGACATTTGGATCAGTAACTGCCACCACTGCCACCTCCTGCCAGTCTCCTCCCCCTTTCAACATTAATATCATCGTACTTTACTTCCAACTTTCAGTCTTTCAACAACATCACGTCTTCTTCACAACTTCACTTCTGCACTCCAGCAGCAATGAGAACCCTCCTGATGCTAGCAGTCTGCTCTGTGCTGTTACTGAAAGGTTAGGAATGTGTATTTATATGTGCTGTGTGTGTGTGAAATATTTTACCCTTAAATATGTTTTGCCTGGTGTACAGTGGATGTTTTATTATACAGAACTAACACAAACAGTCTGTATAAAAGTAGAAAGTACAGATAAATGGCTTCCTTTCTAGTGAAAGCAATGAAAAGTAAATTAATTAATAAATTCATTAATTACTGTGGGCAGTGGTGGTTCGGTTGTAGAGTGCCTGATTACTGATCCCATGGTCGGAGGTTCAAGCCACACTATCCATGTCTCTCACTGTCTGTGGTCAGAGGAATGTAAAAGAACCGTTGATGATTTTAGAAAAGAGTAGCTGCATAGCCGTCAGTGTGCTTCTGCCATGCGATGGCCTGGCGAGCTGTCCAGGGTGTACTCTGTCCTCGCCCAGAGTAGGCTGAGATGGGCACCAGCCTCCCTGCGACCCTAATTAGGATTACGCGCTTCAGAAAATGAAAGAATGAATTATTGCACAAATCTCACAAGGCTCACAAACATGAAAACTGTTTAAATTGTTTTGGAAAAGTTACGACTAACTTCCTGAGAACTTCTTCATTTGGTCGCCTGTGGTAAACTGTCTTTCTTAATTCCTGTTTTTTATATTTCATTTTTTTTATTGAGCATCCCTATTGTAACCAGCTCTGCCTAATTCACACTCTTTCCAACATTGCCACATGTGTCATCTTCCTCTTTCCTTCTAACTGAAATGACTTCCGAGAACAAGCACATTGCACGAAATAGGAAAAGTTCAACTTAACATTGTTTGAAATAAATTATAATCAATTTAGCACCATTTTCAATAAAAGACATGGACAAGCTTCATGTTTTTCACCAAGACAGAGAAATAGTGTAAAATACTTTTTTAAATTATTTTTATTAATTTATGTGTTTCACTATAAAACAGAGAAATAGTGTAAAATATTCAGAGCTGAAGGAGACCCAGGTGTAGATGTATCGAGCGAATTGATATTAAGTAAATATTCTCAGTAGATCATTATTACAAATAATACTAACAATTTCAAAAACATCCATACAGTACATCCAACATTTCGATGTTTAATCAACAATCTTTTTGATCACAGTCCTGATACTTTCCGAAAGTCCATTCCAAATGCTAGCCAGTTTTATCCATTTGTTTATTCAACCGGCTTGGATGTGTATTTGAGGTTAAATGTTCTGCTGCTGAAGAATTCTGAGGTGGTACTTCTTCATTCCTGACACTGACAGAACTCGATGCTCCCACCACCATGTTTCACAGCTGTTAATGCTTTCTTAAGAAAATAACACAATAGGAAAAAAAACTAAATCTCAAACATGCATTAAACAGCATAAAACCACTGAGGGCTTCGGGATTTGTAACGATCTCTGTGTGTGTATGATTAAATAATTAGAAATACATAAACGCTGTATTAGGTTAAATTTATATCATTGTATTATTTCTCTCTTTAACAGATGCGGCTGATGCTCTGACTTGTTACTATTGTAATCCCACTAATTGTGACAAATTTATTGAGCAGTCCTGTCCTTCGGGTTTTGATCGCTGCCTCACTGCAACAGGTGAATAATACAAATCTGTATATCAAAACATTTTCCATTTTAGATTATTAATAATTTACAGGTCATGAACTGTGAAAACCAACTCTCTCTCTCTCTCTCTCTCTCTCTCTCTCTCTCTCCTAGCTACTGTTCTCGACAAGACCTTCACTTTAAAATCTTGTGCAGAAAAGCAGGTCTGTGATCTGACTGAGTCCTTACCCGGAGTTACTCTTAAAAATGTGCAGTGCTGTCAGGAGAACCTGTGTAATGGAGCTGAGCGATTCACTCTGAGTTTCCTCCTCATGTTCATCCCTCTGCTCTCCTCCATCCTCTTCTACTGAGGTCTCAGGGGGGGACAAATCTAACCTACTGTTTTATCTAATACAAGATTATGAAAGAAGAATAAACATAAATGAAACCGATCCTGGGCAGAGTATTCTCTTTACTGTACTGCCATTTAAAACAGAAATTCTGTCAATAAAATGTTGTTGACTCCTAATCACATTATTGTTGTGTTGTTGTTATTAAACACCTTCTTTCTGTATGTTCAATTAAATAAAGTTTAAAATATATACATGATCCATAACCATTAGGAGCGTTTGAATAATTCACTCACAAACATAAGAATAATTTTCTCACAAACATAAGAATAATTTTTTAAGCTGCGGTCAAGTCGGTTTGTTGGGGGTGTGGCTTCACTTGGCTGTTGTCAGGAAACCTGGTCAGAGTCTGACTTCCTGTATCAAAATTCAGCTATGACTCTCAATCTGTTTCAAAAAAGATATTAAAATGCTTTCAAACCACATTTAAAGAATGAGACGGAGGAAACGGGTTCCTTAGACTAGTTAAGTAAAGACAACATTTCCTTTAAATTAAAAATATCTAATTAGTATTTGAGTTGACTTTATGCAGCGTAGTGTTCAGTCAAATGAGTTAAGTTGTTAAAAATTTTAAGTTTAGCAAATAGAATTATTCCACCCCAATTCCAAAAAAAAAAAAAAAAAGTCTGGACACTGTGTAAGATGTAAATAAAAACAGAATGCCATAATTTGCAAATCTCACAAAGCCATATTTACATATTTAAATACATACCTCTTTCATTTAGGATAAGTGTACAGTACTGGTGTTACATTTTGTTTATATATTCATAATACAGTTTAATTTTCATACTTTTATTTGTAAACAAGCAGAGCCCTTGGTACTCTCTGTGATGAGAAGATCTTTCTTTGTGGAAGTTGATAGCAAGTTTAATAGAATACGTCCCACTGTGGAATCATTAATAATATACATCAGTCAGAACTGCACCAATTCCACCAAACTCCTCCCAGTGTGGGTAAACCCCCACACCACCATCCAGCATCTCAAACAAAAAACTGCATCAAACTAATCTCTCACTATAACACAGCTTACTATAGAAATCTGACACTCTACACATCGACACTCTACACTCGAAACACCAAGCGCTTCACATGACAAGTTTGTGAGAAGATGAAACCATTGCAGGATGTGGTCTCTTATGTTTTTTCCATAGTTGTACCTGGGTCAAACGTTTTTGTTCACAGTGTATTAGTGAGGACGTCAAAACATGTGACCAGTAAAAAAACCCACAGACCAAAACACCAAACCAGAGCTGCAGAGTTTGAGATGCAGAGGGAAATATATAAATAAATAAAAAAAAAAAAAA
>JAOUQZ010035553.1:0-14189 GCA_028564935.1 Neosilurus hyrtlii
AAATTCCAAATGTACACTATAGTCCCTAAAGCCCTTTACAGCATTGGGGGTTGAATAATTTTGAACACAACTGTATCATATTTTTGTTCCAATGGTACATCGTGTTCACTAATCGGAGTTTAGCATGTCAAAATCATAATTAATCATTAAAAAACCCTTAAGTAGTTATATCAGCACAGATGAAAACTGTTGTTCTGAGTAAAGAACCGATAAAATTATGCCTCATTGGGTGAGTTAAATATCTGGAGAATCAGCATTTGTGGGTTTGTTTATAGATTCAAAATGGCCAGGAAATAAGAACTTTGTTCTGAAATCCATCAGTCTGTATTTGTGAACCATTCCAGCATAATACAGGATTAAGTCTCAGGGTCGTGTTATGAGGTAATGCCAAAGTAAGTTGAAAATGGCGTAACAGGATGAAAATGTGATATCAGCAAAAATACATCCTTCAAAACAAAATGTTCCACAGGACAAAGTTCAAATACCCATAAACACAATCTCTCCATGATAAAATACTTGTGTAAGAAAGGGTTCCGTGTCCACGTTGTTGTAAAGCTATAGAAATCCTCACTTATTGTACTGATTTTCAGTCGGCTTTTGTGGTTGCTCAGGGTATTTCCTTATGATCCAAATTCACTTCCAGAATCCTCTCCCTACTTACAGAATCATCAGAAGGATTCCCTCGATCATATAACACTAAACCAATGAGAAGAATCAAAACACATACGACTCGGTGTGAACAGAACTCATCTGTTGATAGGAAGACGTTAGTACGATGGCTCTGATTGGTGGAGAGCCGGATTCATTTAGTGTTTGGATGTTGGGGAGTTTCAGATGCGGACGTTCAGAACCTGGTTCTGTAACTGTAATTACTATTTTCTCTAAAGTAGCATTTCCTGATTAACCAAAAACAGAGTGATGTAACTCCGTCCATTTTCATCTACAACCATGTTTATTCCTCAATGTGAATCAGATTCACTTCTCTTTATAAATATATCAATATCTCAGTGTCTCACATTTCATATTTAATTCCTATGACGCTGAAGCAGGTAAAATATATTCCATATGAGAAACCACCGATAATCTGAAGATCTCATACAGTATACAGCAGGGTAGGGGGTTGTAGAGAAAAATATTTAGATTCCTTCCTAATTTAATTTTACTATGTTTGTGACAATGTCAATTGTAAAAAGCGCTATACAAATAAAACTGACTTGACTTGACTTCTCCTTTTACAGAACACCTGTGATATCCTAGCGTCTTGCCTGTCTCATGTTCTTCTTTGCTCTCTCTCTGCTCAGGCTAGCTGATTACCTCCTGCACTAACGGTGATTGCCAGCCCCGCCCTGATCATCCCCACCTGATCCCCATCACGGCCCTGGATATAAGCCCCGCACTTCTCCTGCTCCAGTGCCAGATCGTCTTGCGCCGTCACAGTGTTCACGTCTCTCTTCGCACACTACGATCCAGCCCTCTGCACATACACGGTCTTAGTACCTGTCTTCACGCTCCGCTCAATAAAGGAACCTTGTTTTCGCCTATACCTGTGTCTGTCCTGCTTTTGGGTCCATCAGCCATACACCATCGTTACAACACCACAGACTGGCTCCTACCTCTCTCTCACACTCTCACATACTCTCACACTCACTCACACTCGTTCACACACTCTCAAAAACTCTCACACTCACTCACACTCATTCATACTCTCTCACACACTCTCACACTTAAATCATGTTTATTCACACTCATGCTGCCTCACGCTCTCTCACTCTCACACTTACTCACATTCATTCACACTCTCACACTCACTCATACTCATTCACACTCTCTCACTCTTTCACACACTCTCACACCCTCTCACACACTCAAATTCTCTTATATGCTGACACTCTCTCACACTCTCTCACACTCATTTACACACTCTCATACTCTCTCACACACTCACACTCACTCACACTCATTCACTCTTGTTCACACTCTCACACACTCCTACACACTCACTCATACTTATGTATATTCTCTCACACTCTGACACTCTCAAACACTCTCACACTCATTCACACACTCTCAAACTCACACACTCCACTCCACTCACGTACACTCTTATTCACTCCCTCTCACTCAATCACACTCACTTACTCGCACTCATAATCACACCCAGTCTCATAATCACATTTACACCAACCCCACCCTCTCACTCAGTCACTCACACTCACAGTCATTCACTCTCTCACACTTCCTCATGCTCACAATCAAATTTTCTCTCATACTCACCCACACTCGCTTACACTCACTCACTCACTCATTCACACTCACACACTCACCCTCTTACACTTACTCTGACACTCACTCACTCATTCACGCTCACTCACTCACCCTCTCACACTTACTTTTACACTTACTCACTCACTTACACACTCACAAAATCTATTATATAGTCAAATCTATTCCATATGAGAAACTGCCAATAATCTGAAGATCTCATACAGCAGTGTATACTTCTCCTTTTATAGAACACCACAGACTGGCTCCAACCTCTCTCACACACTCTCATATTCTCACACTCACTTACACTCGTTCACACTCTCTTAAAAACTCTCACACACTCTCACAGTCACTCACACTCTCTCACACTTCCACATGCTCACAATCACACTCACTCCCATATTGAACGACACTCAAATATTCACACTTTCGCACTCACTAAATCTCACTCACAATCACTCACTCACTCTTACACTCACGCTCACTCAGTCACACATTCACACCAGTCACAGTCACCTATTCACTCTCACTCACACACTCACTCAGTCACTCACTCTCACACACTCACTCAATAAATTACACACCCACTCTTACATGTTCTCACGCTTACACTCAGTCACTCACATTTACTCACTGTCACTCATTTCTCACCCTCAATTGGCTGTCAGACAGGCGGTACAGGAGCATCCAGTCCTGTAACCAGCAGGTTCACAAACAGTTTCTATCCACATGCCAAAATAGAAGGACACTCTTCCAAACTCTCCTGTTACACTTAAAACGTGTATTTTCATCATCAACTGTTTTTTACTTACACAAAGGTGTAGATGACTTTTTTACAGGAAGTAGCGACCTGCTACAGTGCTTTCTATAGTTTGCTTTCAAAAGGCTGCCATTTGTAGTTTATTTCACTCGCGTGAGAATGCGAAATCACAACAATAGGTAATCAACACGTCCGTTCCAAGAAGGCAAGATGACGGCAATAATAGCAGTATTCAGATATTAAACTAACAAATCAGATATAAACTTGTGAACTTCTTAATGAAATAAGACTCGGCACATTTGCACATAGTGCTACATTACATTTACATTTACACACTTCACACAGGTGTCTGCTTGTTTACATCAACACATGGTATATATCCCAGTACATTTAACACTTTCAACTTACCTCAGTGCAGAACATTTCCGTGGGAGGATTTATTACTCATTTAAATTTTTTTCATGAAGAAGGTTGTAATAACATTTGCACGTTTTGATGTGTATGCATGTGTAACTGTGTTTGTAAGCTTTTATTAAGTTTGGGAATGAATTCCTCTTTAACTTCAGAGTTATTTTAAAAATGTACCTTTGCACACACATGAAGATGTATACGAACATCATGTCACACATGACACCCTCTTTCACTATATATTCTTACATTGTCTGTATTACTTATTTCTTTTTTATACTTGTACTTGCATTCTTTAATTTTGGAATATTTATTTAGTTGTTTGTATGTCAATTTATTTATTTGTTTGTTTATTGATTGATTGATTTATTGATTGATTGATTGACTGCAATATTTGATGAGGCTCTGAATACAAGAAATCTATTACTGGTAATAAGGATTCATTGTTATTGTACATGACAGTAAAATTCCATTAATTATCCATTTGCTAATTCACTTAATCTTATGAGGGTAATGGGGAGACACTCTGTCTCACACTTACACTGTCTCATATGGTCTCACACTTACACTGTCTCACACAGTTGCACACACACTATATCACAGTTTCACACTAACACACTCTCTCTCTTACTCACACTGTCATACACTGTCTCACACGGTCTCACACGGTCTTACACTCATACTGTCTCCCACAGTGACACACTTACACTGTCTCACACTCGCACTGTCCCACATGGTCCCACACTCAAACTGTCTCACACTGCCTTAAATTGTCTCACACTCACTCTGTCTCACACTCACTGTCAAACACTCACTGCTTCCCTGTACTATAAAATCAGCATTTTCATGATAAAAACTGAAGATGAAGATGAAAACTGTAACACTGAGTATTTTTTGAACTCCTGAGGAACTTTAAAGCAGGACTAGGATTTAGTGTAACACAATGTGTGGATTTGATTTATGAGGAAGGTGTGGCTACCACACAAACTTATAAATACAAACTACCATTGTTTGCTTCAGCTGTGCAGCTCAGAGTTCAGGCAGAACAACTGTTTAAATGGCTAAAAATAAAAATAACCAAAAATAAAAATGTGTAAATAGTTGAAATTGTTGTGGCTGTGTGCGTCAGCCCCAAAACAGCAAACAACAAACAGTCCATTGTCTCCGGTCATGAGAAACAGGTTTAACACCATGTATTCAAAGATCTCGACTCATCACCATGATTTCATCTATGATGTGATTCACAATCATCATGTCTCATTATAAATATTTACAAGTTCCTCTGTAGATACTGAACATATTGATATAACCAGGCTGTGATTAAGCACCTCATTTAATTTCATAAAAAATGTGCATTAAAGGTGCATCACCTGAAATTATCTGCAAGTCAACATTTTAATTATTTCTGTCCATTTTCCCAGGATTTTAAGAAGCTCCATCCACAGAGTTTACAGTATGTGTATCTACAGAATGACTGACAGTAGGCAGATCCGAACACAAACATGCATTCCGGACCGGAAGCCAATTTTCCAAACAGGTTTTTACAGCAATGTAATACACTTCTGCTCAGGCGATGGCTTGTTGTACTCTTCACCCAGGTTCTTTTTACAAATAAGGAATGAAACAGACTATTGTACCTGTAATATTATGTGTTATTTTGCCAGCTTGGTGGTCATGGTGGAAAGGTGAATAGCCTCAGGACTGGTTTCTGGAATGGAAGTGAAATGAATAGTATAATGATTGTTGGAAGTCTGACTGAAGAACCAAACAGCCTCTATAATTTTATTATTATTATAGTTATTATTATAGTCTAAATGGCCCTGTAGCTCTATTGTAAAAGTCCATTTTTATGTCCAGTGTGGGTCAGTGTGGACTGGGCCATTCCTGTGATTAATACGGATGTAAAGCTGAATGAATTTGTAGTATCCTCCTGTAAAATTCCACAAAGTTGCAAAGGTATTTCCTCAATAGTGTAACTTCAATAATATTAATAGGAAAAATAACTGCGGATATCTTCCATTTCACTTAAAGTGGAACATAATCTTTTGTTTTCAAGAATGGCCACATCATTACTACAGTGAATAATATTCAGCAAATTTCATAACCCTGAACTTTAAAAAACAAACTTTAACTTGGAATTCTTATTCAGGAAGCCTGGAACATGCTGTCGATGGCATATTACAATGTCATTCTACTGTTAAATATATGTTTAATATTATATTTACATTACATTACAGTTTAAATATATATTTAAACTGCAGGTAAACAGTACTAATATCAAATGCATTATTTGTTGCTCTGAGGTCTAACAAATGCTAAATTCATAGATTACATTAGGGTAAAAAAAAGTGTCTGTTGGGCCCCAAAAAAACAAGACAGGCTAGATGTTCCTGGCAGAATAACATGATAAATAAATAGCCATTAGACATAGAAAAACCCCTCAGCCGCCCAGCAACTCTTGAGAAATAGCCTGGACAAATTTTATAAGGTCAAGATCATGTTGACAAGGTCAAAGGTCACACAGAGAAATTGGCAAGCCTACACACACCTGCATATCTACACACCACAGGAAACCTGCATGCAAAATTCAGAATTATTTGCCCAGCAGTTCTTGAGAAATAGTTTAAACAATATAGGAACAGAGACAGGAAAGGCAACGCAGACGTAGACAATGACAATACCCAAACAGACTGATGGATGAGGGGTAAAAACTGAGAGAAAAATCTGGCTAACATATAAAGCCTGATAAGCAACTCTGTCCGTTAGCCAGACAACACAAACTCCACTGTGAAGCACGATGGTGGTAGGATGTTGTTATAGGGACTGAAACAGTGTTCGAGACAGGACAGAACTTTTCAACAGGACAGTGACATTAGGGATACTGTCAACCCTACACTGCAGTGATTTACCACCAAGGACCAGAAGCTGTTAGAACATCAATACTAGGCTGAGTTTTTCCACTTGTAGGGTTTAATACTATAAAATGTGGAAAAGGCCAAAGAGGGGTGTGAATATTTAGGCACGACAAAGTGCAGTGTCACAACAAAAGCACTAAGCAGAATAAAAGGTTTAAAATAAAATCCAGGCAGACAAAGCAAAAACACAGGTCAAGGGCAGAAGGTAAGAGGCAAGCAGAGGTCAATTAATCAGACAAACAACACAACAGAGCTAATCCAAATACAAGGTAACTGAAATGTGTGTAAAAGTGTCTATACCAATAAAGCATGACAGAGGTCATGACCCCTTTGGGTATGCTGTAATTATTTATTCATTTATTCATTCATTCATTTTTTTAATTATTTATTTTTTTAAATAAAGGTTAACTACAAAAAAAGCCTCTGAGAGAAACAGCAGCAGTCATAATTAAATGACAAACTATAAGGGCTTTTGTTACCTTTGGATACATGGATATAGAACATGTTATAAGTCTGGGAGAGCAAAACAATCCTTAGCTTGATATTATTCATCCCGCATTCACCTTTAACTTTGATTTTACAGACACGCCCTATTTAGACTTCCTAAAGTCAGTCCACCCCATGTGAGATGATCTCAATACAATCTTTCAGAATTCAGTGCAATAAAATGTCCTCTGTGATGGATGATATAATACAGATACTTTAAGAATAGACCCGCTATTAGAGAAAATGAGTTCCTTCTGCGTGTCATCGGTTAACAGGAACCTGGCTTTTGTGCACATTGATGCAGCCTGAGTTCGGAGATCTTCCACTGAGAAGCATGAAATAGTTTCATGCTGTTGTGATGAAACATTCAATAGGCATTCTGTTCTATCAGATTTTAAAGCAGTGTTGTAGAAGAATATCAATTCCAGTGCACACCGCTGTTCTGTATTACAGATGATCACAGACACAGTATCTGAGGATTCCTCACGCACAGAGAATCTGCCAGGTATTGATCAGCGTTCATGTGAGCGCTTTGCTAAGCTGTTTGCATTATCTTGTTCTCTGGTGTGCCCTGTGATGGCCTGGAGCGCGCTGTCCAGGGTAGAGTCTGTCCTCGCCCAGAGTCGGCTAAGATGGGCGAAGAATAAAGTCTTTCACTGTACATGTATCCTGCATATGCTCCTGTGTCCTTTACCGAATATGACCACAGCAGTAAGGTGAAAATGGCACAGCTCCGTGATCACAATGCTAGCCTATTATCTAACATAGCTGGATTACCCTCTGTTTTGGGAGCGTAGCAGAGATCTGTGGGGACGATCCGGAGACAGACACCGTGGACTCCCGCCAGAGCCCCCCCAGAGGCTGACCAGCGCCCCATAGCTCCCTTCCAAAGTCAAAAGCATGGCTTTCACTCTCGAGTTCCCTCCAGACGTCAAAATATGGCATTTCTCTAAAGACCTTGTTCCACCTCCTGACTTTGCCTGCTAACTTTGTAGATGCAGTCGACACTCTTCTTCCTGCCTTTGGAGATGATGCCGCGCAGCTTCCTGACTTTAAAAATACATCACTCCTTCCGGATTATGAAGATAATATTGTCATGTCACTTTCCGATTTTGTTGCCACTCTGTATTCAAATATTTTAAATGATGTCTATCTGCAAGAAATATAAATGTAAGTCTCTGAATCAAGGCTTCTGCCACATGCGATAAATATTAATGTAAATGTAAAGGACACACAAGAGACACTACAAGAGCATCAGGACTATACCTACACTGGAGTTCCTCCAATTAGAGGTCATCGAGGCCACCGTTGGCACCAAAGAGCCCATGTCTGGGACCAAGTCGTTTCCAAAGCTTATGCCTGATCCATGCTCACGACAGGTTCAATACCCATTCCTGGGTTCATATCCATACCCATGGGTGAGAGAATGCCAAAGCCCACAAATGAAGATTTATAAATCATTGTGATTATTAATTGGCAATTACAAATCATGGTGATTATTGATTGGTAATTACAAATCATGGTGATTATTGATTGGTCATTGGAAAAAATGGTGATTATTGATTGGTCATTTGGAAACCTGATGATTATGGATTGGTTATTGGGAATCATTGTGATTATTGATTGGTCATTGTGAAACATGGTGATGATTGTTCATTGGGCATTATAGTGATTATTGATTGGTAATTGGGGATCATTGTTATTACTGATTAAGCATTGGGAATCATGGTGATTATTAATTAGTCATTGAGAAAGATGGTGATTACTGATTGGTTATTGGGAAAATGGTGATTATTGATTGGTCATTGGGAAAGATGATTATTATTGATTGGTCATTTGGGAAATATGGTGATTATTGAGTGGTCATTTGGAATCATGGTAATTATTGATTGCTCATTGGGAATCATGGTAATTATTGATTGGTCATTGGGAAGATGGCGAAATATTGATTGGCCATGGAGAAAGATGGAAATTATTCATTGGTAATTGGGAAAGATGGTAATTATTGATTGGTCATTTGGGAAAGATGGTGATTGTTGAGACCATGGTTCTCAGTCAGAAAAGGGTGGAATGCACCCTCCAGGTCTGGAATGAGGTCTTGCCCCAAATGGAGGAGTTGAAGTATCTCGGGGTCGGAGCGGGAGATTGACAGGTGGATCGGTGCAGCCTCTGCTGTAAAGCAGAGCTTGTAACGGTCCATCATGGTGAAGAGGGAGCTGAGCCAGAAGGCAAAGCTCTCAATTTACCAGTCAATTTACATTCCTTCACTCACCTATGTTCAAGAGTTTTGGGTAGTGACCAAAAGAATGAGATTGCAAATACAAGTGGCTGAAATAAACTTCCTTCACAGGATGGCAGGTTTCTTCCTTAGAGGGTGAGAAGTTCTGTCATCTGGGATGAACTCGGAGTAGAACCGCTGCTCCTTTGCATTGAGAGGAGCCAGTTGAAGTGGGTTGGGCAACTGATTAGAATGCCTCTCGAACACTTCCCTGGTGTGGTGTTTCAGGCATGTCCAACAGGAAAGAAACCCCGGGGCCGACCCAGAAAATGCTGGAGGGACTACGTCTCTCGGCTGGTCTGGAAACGCCTTGGCATCCCCCTGGAAGAGCTGGAGAAAGTGGCTGGGGAGAGAGACATCTGGACTTCACTGATTAGGCTGCTGCCCCCGTGACCCCGTAGGAAGCGGAAGAAGATAAATGAATGAATGAATGAATGAATGATTGAATGTTGAATATAGATTGGTCATTAGAAAAGATGGTGAATATTGATTAGTCATTTGGGGATCATGGTGATTATTGATTGGTCATTTGGAAATCATGTTGATTGTTGAGTGGTCATTGGGAAAAGTGGGGAATTTGGTCATTGTGAAAGATTGGGAAAGACGGTGAATATTGATTGGTCATTGGAAAACAGTGATTATTGATTGGTCATTGGAAAACAGTGATTATTGATTGGTCATTTGGAAAACAGTGAATATTGATTGGTCATTGGAAAACCTGGTGATTATTGATTAGTCATTGGGAATCATCATGCTTGTTTAATGATCATTGGGAATCATGGTGATGATTGTTCATTGAAAATTATAATGACTATTGTTTGGTTTTTGGGGATCATCGTGATTATTGATTGGTCATTGGGAAAGATGGTGATTACTGATTGTTCATTGGGAAATATGGTGATTATTGATTCGTCATTGGAAATCATGATGATTATTAACTGGTTATTGGGAATCATGGTGATTATTGACTGCTCATTGGGAAAGATGGTGATTATTGATTGTCCATTTGGAAACATGATAATTATTTATTGGTCTTTGGGAAATATGGTGATTATTAAGTGGTCATTTGGGAATCATGGTGATTGTTGAGTGGTCATTGGGAAATATGGTGATTATTGATTTGTCATTGGGAAAGATGGTGATTACTGATTGTTCATTGGAAATTATGGTAATTAATTATTGGTTATTGGGAGTCATGGTGATTATTGACTGCTCATTGAGAATCATAGTGATTATTAAGTGGTCATTGGGAAACAGTGATTACTGATTTTCTTTTTGGAAACATGCCTATTATTGATTGGTCATTGGGAAATATTGTGATTTTGAAGTAGTCATTTGAGAATCATGGTAATTATTGATTGGTCATTGGGAAAGATGGTAATTATTCATTAGTCATTGGGAAAGATGGTCGTTGGTCATTTGGGAATCATTGTAACTGTTGAGTGGTCATTGGGAAAGATGGTGATTGTTGAGTGGTCATTGGGAAAGATGGTGAGTATTGATTGGTCATTGGGAAAGATGGTAATTATTGATTGGTCATTTGGGAGTCATGGTGATTGTTGAGTGGTCATTGGGAAAGATTGTGGATATTTATTGTGTCATTAGGAGATATGGTAATTATTAATAATTGGTAATTGGTCATTGGGAAGCATGGTAATTACTGATTGGTCATTAAAAGACATGGTGATTATTAATTGGGCCTTAGGAAACTTAGTAATTATTGATTGGTCATTGGAAATACTGGTGATAATTGATTAACTCTTAGGAAACATGTTAAATTATTAATTGGCCATTAGGAATCATGATGATTATTGATTTGTCATTGGAAAAGATAGTGATTGCTAATTGGTCATTTGGAAAGATGGTGATTATTGATTGGTCATTGGGAAACATGGTGATTATTGATTGGTCAAAATTGGTAATTTTCTTCTTTGTAAATGTCCATGTTAAAGTGAAAAAAAATGTGTAAAGATAGAATCCTTCTCGTGTCGACCAAAATATAATTTTAATAAATAATATAATTATCCAGCTGTTTAAAAAGGAAACATTTAAATTTAAATGTAAAAAATATATAATTTTGCTGAGGTACACACAGTATGCCTGTGATCCTGATCCTCCTGATCCTTCTGCTCTGTGAGTCCTGTGGTCTGTCCTGGTGTGATAATGCTGGCTGGAGTTCTCATCTTGGAAGCCCCTCGCTCCTGCTGATGAAGATCCATATGGGCTTAGATGCACTCAGAGACTGTAAAGATGACTTTTCGCTGCTGGTGATATAAACTCTCTTGCTGCAATTATTTAGGACTTACAGTTGTGGTATAACCAACTGGACTACATGAGGATGGGTTTCCCTTTTGAACCTGGTTCCTCTCAAGGTTTCTTCCTCGTGTCAACTGAGGGAGTTTTTCTTTGTCACTGTCATTGCAGGCTTGTTCATTAGGGATGTGTAGGGGGTTGTAGAAAATTTTTTACATTCCTTTTTAAATTACTTTTACTATGTAAAGCTGCTTTGTGACAATGTAAATGGTAAAAAGTGCTATAAAAATAAAACTGAATTGAGAAATACTGTCAAGTATTCTTAGGAAAAAATAAAAAAATGGCATAAAAACACATTGATTCTATAACATAATTTTTTACCCACTTATGGAACAGTGTAGGGTCCTGTCACTCATGCATCTAAGGGTTAACGTGAATGTCCAGGCACAGTAATAAAGTCCAGTCACAGGAAGTAGAGTTTTATGACAGTGTTAGCTCATGTGACGTGTACACTGCACTGAGAATAAAGACTTTCTCAAAAAGAAACAAGGGAATGTGTTATTTTTTATAACTGTACTTTTCCTTATAAACATTATACTGTAGAGCTCATCATGACCTGTATGAGCACTGCAGAGAGTCAGAGAGAAATCCTTCAGTGCTCACTCATCATCCTGCTAATAAAACACTCGGGAACCCTGTGGAGATGGAATGAACATGATGACAAGCGCTATTACATCACAATGTCTGTCCTCAGGAGCACTTTTTAAAGCTGATCAAGATGAGCAGGAAGGATCAGGATGTTGTTAAAGAAACAGTCAACTCAACACTGAGGATCATAGAATAATTACAGTTCATAAAACCATAATTCACCACAGGTTGGCATGGTGGTGTAGCGGTTAGCACATCCACCTTACAACGAGAAGGACCTGGGTTCGAGTCCCAGGTCAAAAGGCATGCACATTAGGCTAAATGGCTCTTTCAAATTCTACCTAGGTGTGAATGGTTATATGTGTGTGTGTGTTGGCCCTGCAATGGTCTGGCAAGCTGTTCAGGGTGTAGAATTAAGCATTTACTAGTAAAGTCACACTGCAATAAAATAATCACATTCTATATTACATTTGCATACTATATATATATATATATATATACACATACATACATACACACACACACACACATGTACATATATTTGTATCCGAGATTTTTTTTCCTTATTTTATTCTATATATTTTCCTATTTCTATCCTTTTGCTTTTTATATAGATTTCATATTTATCTGACCTTTGCTCTTTTGCTTTTCTAAGTGTTATCTGATCTCCTTGTTTATTCTTTACATTCTGGACAGTCGTACTAAGCATTTCACCACATATTGTACTGTGTATAATTTGTGTGTGACAAATAAATTTGAATTTGAATTTTGAATTCAGTGAATGAATGACTCATTACTGATACATGCAATAATGTTTGTGAATAATAAAAAACCAACAACAGAATTTTGTAAACATACATTTTTAATATGATAGCAGTTTATAAACATGGCATTCTTTACTGTGTCATTATACATATATATGCATATATATACACATATATATACATATACATATATATATATATATACATATACATACATATATATACATACACACACACACACACACACACACACACACACACACAGTGGGGCAAAAAAGTATTTAGACAGCCACCAATTGTGTAAGTTCTCCCACTTGAAAGATGAGAGAGGCTTCCAATTTTCATCATAGGTTCACTTCAACTAGGAGAGAAAAAGTGAGGGGAAAAAACCCAGATACAAATAATTTATTTATTCTTATTTATATATATATAAATATATAAGAATTTATTTGCACATTATGGTGGAAAATAAGTATTTGGTTAATAACAAAAGTTCATCTCAATACATTGGTATATACCCTTTGTTGGCATTAACAGGGGTCAAACGTTTTCTGTAAGTCTTCACGAGGTTTCCAAACACTGTTGATGGTATTTTGGCCCATACCTCCATGCAGATCTTCTCTAGGATAGTGATGGTTTGGGGCTGTTGCTGGACAACACGGACTTTCAACTCCCTCCAAAGATTTTCTATGGGGTTGAGATCTGGAGACTGGCTGGCCGCTCCAGGACCTTGAAATGCTTCCTACGAAGCCACTCCTTCATTGCCCAGGCGGTGTGTTTGGGATCACTGTCATGCTGAAAAACCCTGCCATGTTTCATCTTCAATGCCCTTGCTGATGGAAGGAGGTTTTCACTCAAAAACTCATGATACATGGCCCCATTCATTTTTTCCTTTACACGGATCAGTCGTCCTGGTCTCTTTGCAGAAAAACAGCCCCAAAGCATGATGTTTCCACCCCCATGCTTCACAGTGGTTATGGTGTTATTTGGATGCAACTCAGCATTCTTTCTCCTCCAAACACGACAAGTTAAGTTTTTACCAAAAAGTTCTATTTTGGTTTCATTTGACCATATGACGTTCTTCCAAATCCTCTTCTGAATCACCTAAATGATCTCTAGTAAACTTCAGAGGGGCCTGGACATGTACTGGTTTAAGCAGGGGGACACGTCTGGCACTGCAGATTTGAGTCCCTGGTGGCGTAGTGTTACTGATGGTAGCGTTTTTAACTTTGGTCCCAGCTCTCTGCAGGTCATTCACTAGGTCCCCCCGTGTGGTTCTGGGATTTTTGCTCACCGTACTCATGATCATTTTGACCCCATGGGGTGAGATCTTGTGTGGAGCCCCAGATCGAGGGAGATTATCAGTGGCCTTGTATGTCTTCCATTTTCTAATAATTGCTCCCACAGTTGAT
>JAOUQZ010035584.1:0-14189 GCA_028564935.1 Neosilurus hyrtlii
ATGATTTATAGCATTATATAAAGTCTTGTTTATATCTAGCTGAGGATTAAAAGGTTGGCAGCCTCATAAATTTCTGGATAAAGGTTTATAGTATTAACATTATTTCTGGTTATGGTGGTCTATAGTTTTAGTAGTAATCATGCAATATCATGAAAATCATGTAATATGTGTAAAACATAAAATCATTTAATATGTGTAAAACATAAAATCATTTAATATGTGTAAAGCATATATGGTGTATGGTATACTTACTATATGGTGGGTTGACATGTGTTGTATGGCGAGTTGAAATGTTTAATGTGGTGAGCTGACATGAAGGTGTGGTATCTGGATCCTACATTTAAAGTAGTTCACGCTCCCTTCAACCAGCTCTTTGAAGTCTATGCCTTTCTGAAGCATGTAGAGCAGATCCCACTTGTCTTCATCCTGATGAGGAGATGGGAGAGATGAGTCTACAAGAAGGTATAGTTACATTAAGTGCTATGTAGTAAATAGGTTTAGAGAGTAAATATATGATAAGCCCAGAACAACAGCAGAAGACCCTATCAGGCTTCATACCTCTAAGCCAAGAACAGGAAGCTGAGGCTACACTAGGTGTGGAGTCACTGAAACGACACAGTTAAAAAAATCATAATAAATTTCTTGACCTGCATGTGAACTACCACATGACTAAAAGTCCTTTCACCGATTTTTCTAACTTTTTAGTTTTTTACATTCATATGTCCCAGGTAGACTATTAGTTGTGCAGAAATTGTAGAATCAACAGTGCACATGAATTCTGGACAAAAGCAAGATCTATATAGTCAGTAAACCTAACAATGTCCTTTTGTGTAATTTGTAGTTAGGACAATGGGAATTGAGAATTTGTAAACTCATATATTACAGTATATTCAAGGGGCTGTGCTTCACATATTTCTTCTCATTCACTGCTAATGAAATATTACAGATGCATCAGCAACATGCGTTGAAAAATCACCTTAGACTACTGTCCCTGATTAGCTATATAAATCTATTCTTACCTGTGATTATTCTGTATCCTGTGACACTTCTACTCTATTAGTCCACCCCATTTATTATCTTAAAATCTTGAAATTTCACCACCTAACTGACTATACCCAGGTATCCTGACATTTAGACAGTGCATATGGGTTTCCAATCATGCTTATTACATGTTTAAGTTCTTAAAATGAAGGAACCTGTAAATAATAATGCTTATGATGTGCATTTTGAACCTGTTCAAGATACTAGACTCTGATCCCAGGGGACTCAAAAAGGAGCCTGATTATTATATTTCCTGAAAACCAGATGGTGGAGAAGGTGCCGTTTCTGTTCATGGGTCAATATTACTGTGTGAGACCATTTGTTAAGTTGGGTCAGGAAAGTGAGGAATTCATTATTAATGTGCACAAATGATTCACGGGTTCAGAGAAATGGCCAGGGATTCCAAATTTCCATTAAGGGTTATCATGTTTGATCACATCAGTCCCTGTCAAATACAGTCTAATTAAAAGTCAAGAAAATCTTTACTACAGTCTTAAAAGGAGCCAGATAAAATGCTATAATACTAATGTTTAGTAAATAATATGCACACGCCTTCAAATTCCTTTTTGTAATTTTGAAAAGAGAAAAAACATGTAAATGAATAGTGAGTAAAGGGAAAAATATACTAATACGGGTTTATAAGACCACTTATTTAGCTTGACTTTAGTAATGAGTGGACAAATTTATGTGTCTTATGACCTAGATTGATTTAAGGCTGTTTTTGTGTCTTGAGTGAATGTCCTTGTTGTTGTCCTGTTCTGTATGTGCAACACAGCATGTCTGTTAATCTAGATGTTCTTGACATAGTTGATAGACAAATCCTTGTGTGGTACTGTTATTCTGTTATTCTGTTTATCCCTTGGCCGAATAATCCCCGTACTAATGTTCCCAATAACCACAACCCAAACCCTTTTATCCAACTTAAATCAGACAGTCTTAACGCATAGGGGTGCCTGAAGAGGTGCCTGAAGGGGGATGAGACCTTGTGCTTTTGTCTCTAAAACACTCGACTCCATCGCACAGGGGTTGCCAGCGTGTCTCAGGGCTGTTGCTGCATGTGCAAGACGCTGAGAAATTAATTTTCTCACATCCAATGAGTTTGCATTCCCCACACCAGGTAAAACAGGTTTTACAGAACTTACAAACTCAACACATGATGGCACAGCATAGGTCTGGTTATGAGACTATTCTGTGCTCGACTAGCAGTTTGGAAATTAAGGCCACTTCCTTTCTAGACACCATAGGTCACGCCCTAGCTCGCCTAATTAATGTACAAGATGACACTCTCCCTGACACGGCTCACGATTGTTTGGCGGAGATTGTACATTCCACAAGTATCCGCCCTGACCTGTCCTCCACCCCACTGGGGGAAGGTGATGTTCTATTTGTGGATGGTTCTTGTTCTAAGCCCTGTGATGCCACTTTCCTTTGTGGGTACTCTGTGTGTGCGCGCTTCCTGACACTGTTGTTGAATATTTCGCCCTGCCTTTTTCTTCAGCCCAGGCTGCTGAACTATTTGCACTCACACGGGCTTGTGTTTTATCAAAGGGTAAGGATGTTTCAATTTATACTGATTCACGCTACGCCTTCGGCGTTGCTTGCAATTTCGAGCATATTTGGCAGTTTAGGGGTTTCTGCTCTGCCGAGGGTAAGCCTATCTCTCATTCATCATTAGTTTAGGACCTAATTGATGCATGCTATCTTCCTCGTACGCTTGCGATCATTAAGATTAAGGCACACTCGTCTGGGGACTCCCCAGAGGTTAAGGGTAACTCCCTGGCTGATCGCATGGCGAAACATGTGGCACAGCTTCAAACTTTCTTCCCTTCGCAGGGCCAGCCTTTGCCATCTGATGTTTCCTATATGGTCAGCACTCTCATCCCAGATCTTGATCTGCATTACATTCAAGGGTCCGCCACACCTTCTGACACTGCGGACTGGCAGTCTCTCTCATCTACGGTAGGTCCTGATGGTTTGTGGTATGATAATAATAGGCACCTCTGTCTCACATCACATTGTCTACCGTTCCTCGTGTGCGAGTTTCACAACAGGACACAACGCGCACAAAGGGGAATCATGGAAGATATGCCAAAACTTTTTTTTATTGCTAATTTGTGGCCAGGGGTAAACCTGCTACTGTGTAGATGTCTAAAATGTGCTCAAAATTATGTCACAAAAGCCACAGAGAAACATGAAAGTCTACCAATACCAACCGCCCCATTCCTGGAATGGCAGGTCGATTTCACACATATGCTCACATATTGGCACCTTTAAATATCTTTTGGTGCTGGTAGACAAATTCTCTAAGTGGGTGGAGGCCTTTCCATGTAGTAGGGAAAACGCCAACGTTGTCACCCGAGTACTCGCCAAGGAGATTATTCCTAGGTAAGACGTACCGCATGCCATTGACTCAAAGGTACCCCATTCACCTCTAAGGTGACACAAGATTTGTGCAAGTACCTATCGTTGAACAGGCATTTTCACATTCCTTACCATCCTCTGGAATTGTGGAGAGGATGAAGTGAACTTTGAAAGAAAAATTGACAAAGGCCATGCATAGAGCAGGGAGTAAGAATTGGATTGAACTCTTGCTCGCTGCTCTAGCTGAACTTAGAATGACACCTAGAAAAGATGTCCACCTCTCACCACATGAAATTATTTTTGGGCGACCCTACCCAGTCCCCTGGAGGAAGGGAAAACCTGCAGTTGGCACCCCAGACCTAGACGTGCATATCGCGGAGTACTCTGCTGACCTAATTGGTACTTTGTCAAAACATTATGAACACATGACCAAGGTGGCTCCAACCATCTCAAAGAACCACATACACCCCTTTCAAGTGTGTGATATTGTCCTGGTAAAATCCTTAAAGCCCAGGAAATAGGGTGATTTTAAATATAATGTTCCAGCAGAGATAGTCGCGATCACACGTACTGCTGTCCTTTTTCCACAGTGTATCCACGCAACCAGACGGAAGAAATACCCTAAGGGTGCCCTATCTTCATCACGTTTGAATATCTTGTCTATTATTATGTTTTCTTGTTTTTCAGGACTTAAGTGACTGTTCATCCTCATAAGTTCCCTACAGGCACTCTTTAGACCTTTAACAGGAACGCTGCCATCTAGACCCTCTACAGACCCTCTTCTGCGAAGTGATTGGACATCCTTCCCAGTGCAAGACCTGCATGCGTAAGCTACAGGGCCTGGGTCGCCAGCAACCACTAGAAGACTGATGGGACAAAGAACATAGCCAGTGACCAGTATGGCTATCCTCATCCTAATTGGCATTCTAACGCTTGGGGCAGGTTTACCCACACAAGCACACCCACACTTCCGGATGCTAGCCGAATATCAAATTGTGTTTCTGTTCTTAATGCTGAATTGTTTTTCACTGAACTCTGTGTAATTTGTTCTGCCTGTTTGATAGAAGAAGAAACATTTTGCTTTTTCTCCCTTTGAGACACTCACACACACACCACAAGTGAAGCAGATGTTCCTGCTTATCTTATGGTACACCGCGTATTACAGGGGTTCCAACCGATACCCCAGAACACTGCGCTGGAATATTACGAGACAACCGCTGCACACGGCTTTCTGATTTTTATGCTTTTCTTTTCTTTGTTCTATGTTTGTGTGTGTATATATATATGTACATATGTATATGTGTCTGGTGACCCTGGCTAATCTATGCTGTCACGCGAAACATGCAGGCAGAGTGGGAATTTTCCCTCACACTTGGCACATGAGGGCTTTTCGCCCACTCCTGGTTCACCTTAAGAAGGAGCTATACACCTGTATCTGTATTGCATATCGTTATTGGAATATTTTCCCTGGACTAATAAGTAGTGAATACCCATGTTTTTAAGGTATTCAAGGGGGAATTGAAGGGAAAAATATACTAATACAGGTTTAAAAGACCACTTATTTAGCTTGACATTAGTAATGAGTATTTAGTGGATGAATTTATGTGTCTTATGACCTAGATTGAATTAAGGCTGTTTTTGTGTCTTGATTGAATGTTCTTGTCCTCTAGGGAGGAGAGGAGGGGAAGGCAGAATAAGAGGAACGGTTAAGGAGTTTTCCAAATTACCCAACAGTGAGTCTGTCATTAATGGGAAATAAACCCTGACAAGGTGAATGCAAGACCCCAATGTGATTGTTTAGATATATTTTTAATAAATCAGTAATTGGACACAAATTGCACATTTAAAATTATTCTAGTGATTTAAAAATCATATTCTTGCTAGAGCTAATGACATGACATGTCAACAAACTAAATAAATTAAAGAATAATTCAAATGGGACCATTATCAAGAAAAAAAACAAAAAAAAGAAACAAAACTAAACAACAAAACCCTTGATATCGGCAACCAAATGGTTTTGTGCAGTTAAACATATTTAGGGCTGTTCAATTTATTAATATTTTATATGCATGCCTAATGAAGTTACATAAGGAAAGAGGTGTATCCTATTTAAAATCACACTTAATAAAACAAATTGAAAGTTTTGATTTTTGCCTCTCCATCTCCAACATTCTCCTGATTCTGTTTCCTTCAATCTTTCATGTGTCTTGTTTTTCCCCCAATAAAAGGGAGCCAGCAGGCTTTTGTTTGATTCTGTAAAAGGTGCTTATAGAATGCTAAGCTTGCACTGAATCTAATAGTTGGCATATGTGGAGGATTCAGGCAGCCAAGTGAAGTTTGATCCTGGGAACATTTGTAAACTCAGCCAGCTTTAATTTGAGCCATGAAAAAGCCTTCTGTAAGCATGCACGCATGTGCAAAAGAGAGGGAGAGAGAGAGAGAGAGAGTATTATTTGTTTATTGTATAGTAACTTATACCAAAGCAAGTTTAATACATTAGATGTACTGCAGAGAGCAGGGAAACATGCTCGCATCTTTGATTTGTATGACATGAAGTTGCAGGACTGGTAAGATGACTGAGAAGATACTGCTGCTTTGCAGAATGTTAAGATGCAGTGTTCTCCTCTATTGCTTCACTAAGTGGCCACTTTTCTGTGTTTTAGGCAGTCATCACCCTCATCTGTTTCTTGGTGCCAGTGCTCTCACCTGTTAGCTGCTGATGCGCTGTTTGTTTGTCCAGGAAGCTTTGTGTTGGTTATCTGTGATCATCATACAATGCTTGCACAGATTATTTTTCCTTTAGTTTAGTGTGTATAATAGTCATTGTCTTTGTCTTTGAACGTCTGTGGGTATGTGCAATAAATTTTGTATGTATTATTTTTATTTGTTTTTTTTTACTGCATGGGGTGGGAGAATTAAGTATATTGTCTATCCTGTAGTGTTGATTTGGCTTCTGTCTATATAGTTTATTGTATTTACTTTTTAATTTTTTTTGTTGTTGTTGTATTCAGTAAACTTGATTACTTTGTCTGCATACTCTTTCTTTTCCCTTATTATTATTCAGTTTACACAGAATGAAGAGAAAGAGAGAAAAACCTAATACAAAAGAACAGAAAGCACTACATTAGAGACATCAGAAACCTTTTTAACAGGATGTTTAGTACATTAGTGTACATGCATGCACATGTGCATGCACATGTGCATGTGTAAACACACAGGCATTTGTAAATTAATCTAGAGAAATGTTTTTTTTACATGTTTGATAGATGCTATCAAAAATTATAATGTATGTATAGACCAAATCTTGTATGCAATATATAGACACTTCACTTTACACTTTCATACACACCAATATGAACACAAACAAGGAGAAGTTAAGTAGCTTTAAGTCACAATCCCTGTTATATGCAAAGCCAAGCAAAAATAATTAGTAACAAATGTATTCAATTTGTAAAAAAATTAAATAATTTTAAATAGCTGGAGTAAGATCAAAAAAGGAAGGAAGTTTACCTAAGCTGTCGAAACTGTCATTTATAAGTCATAAGCTTGACGTATAAAATTATGACAGCTGCAAATATATGTCCAAAGAAAGAGTATATTTCTATCTATTTCATTCCTTACTTTAAGCCCACACACTTCACAATATACACCACTGTTCACAGATTTGGGGTCAGTAACTACAGGTGAAACTCGAAAAATTAGAATATCATGCAAAAGTTCATTTATTTTAGTAATTCAACTTAAAAGGTGAAACTAATATATAATATAGACCCATTACGTTCAAAGTAAAATATTTCAAGCCTTTATTTGTTAAAATTTTGATGATTATGGCTTACAGCTTATGAATCCACAATCCAAAATCTCAGAAAATTAGAATATTATGTGAAATCAATAAGAAAAGATTTTAAAATACAGATATTTCAGACTTAGAAAGTATAATCATACATATGTATTCGGTACTTGGTTTGAGCCCCTCAATGCTGCATGGCAGAGGTATTTTGGAAGACCAGGTTGCTTTAATAACAGCCTTCAGCTCTTGTGAATTGCTCAGTCTCATGTCTCTCATCTTTCTCTTGACAATGCCCCAAAGATTCTCTATGGGGTTCAGGTCAGGTGAGTTTGCTGGCCAGTTATCCCACGGTCATTGAACCAGGTTTTGGTACTTTTGGCAGTGTGGGCAGATGCCAATTCCTGCTTGAAAATGAAGTCAGTATCTCCATAAAGCTTGTCTGTTGCTTTAGGAACCTGATTTTTCATGTTGTTAATGACAATTAAGTAAAAACGACTATTTTTAATGAAATATCTACATAGATGCACAGAGGCCCATGCAACCATCATAACTGTGTTGCAATGGCACATTGTACTGGCTAATCCAAGTTCATCATGCTAAAAGCCTAATTAAAAATTATGAAACCCTTATGGAATTGTGTCAGTGCAAATAGTAACTGTTGTGCTGATTATCTACAAAAATCACCATTTTTGGGTTTAGACTCAAAATGGCAGGTAAGAATGAACTTTTTTCTGAAATTCAACAGCCTAAATTTATTTTAAGAAATAGGGCCATTCCATATGAGAAACTACCAAGAAACTGAAGATGCAACGGTGTGTATTACTCTCTTTACAGAACTGGTGTTAATCAGGATAGAAAGAGAAGCCTGAGGCCCTGATGCACAACATCAGGAGGATAAGTACATCAGAGTATCTAGAGGCAATTTTGGTGCCGTCTGTCAAATATGTTGGGGGAAATGTGATGGTCTGAGGGTGCTTTTGTGGTGGTAAAGTGGGAGAATTGTGCAGGGCAAAAGAAGGTTCTTGAACAAGGAAGGTTATTACTTTATTTTACAATACATTGTCATACCCTTTGGACAGCACTTGATTAGTGTCACAGATAGTGTCTGAAATCAAAAACTAAAAATGGAAATATTACAACAATACACAGCCACAAAATACATTAACACAAATTGGAGCAGGAGCATGCCAGAGGCCAGTAGGTATCTGCAGTTCCATCAGCCTTCAGCTAGGACAACATAATTGTTAACACAAAACAGTTATGACAGTGACCAAAAATACTAGTAAACCCTAGCCATCAGCAGCTTCACTCACAATGACCTCCTGCCAGTAAACAAAAGAGAACGACACAGGGAGAAATACACAATTAAAGAAAAGACAAACCCACCAAAGTGGAAAATAAATACACACAAAACATCCATATCAAATTCATACACATTAAAACATTTACATTAAGAAGGACAAGCAAGACTAGCTATGGGGTTAAGCGTCCATAAGCACAGCAGTTACCATAACCCTGCCTGTCCCAAGCAACCATGGCAGATCCCATAGCGAAACTGAAGCAGCTATGAAGCAGCGACAACAGTCAGACAAACATAAAAATAAAGCAGAAGCCCACAGAAACCAGCAGCAGTGTTCCAGATCAGAGCAGCTGTGATGGAAAATACTATGCAAAACCCCAGCCTATTCCCAATCCAGTAGCGTTTGACAGATCCAGGATCAGCAAGGCAGCGCCACAAATATGGCAGACAGCAATAATTAACATTCAGGGCAGAAGAATACAACGACTAGGTAACAGCAACCAATGTCTTCAGTCGTGGCCAACAAACCAGAAACTGAAAGTTGACGATCACGGCAACAGCAATGTTCTCACTCAAAACAGCTGTAATAAAAAGCAATATGCAACACCCAGCCTAGTCCCAATCCAGCAGCGTTTAACAGGCCCAGGATCCACAAGACAGTGACGCTAATATGGCACACAGCAACCATAAATGTCCAGGGTATAAAATGTAGCAACCAGGCAGCAGGAACTAACCGCGTCTCAAGTCGCAGTCAACAAACCAGAAACCCGACAACTACGGCAACCCCTCTGGGACAACAACCTATTGACACTTTTATAGTGTATACACCTACGGGATTATTGGCTGCCAGCCCACTGACAATTAGCAGGAAGCACAAACCTCATCCTGCTACAGTAGTGTACGTAACATTTTGTACAATGATTATAAAAAGATTAAAACAAATTTTATACTGGTCATTACAGTTATGCTTATTTTGTACGGATACAGCCTTAAAAAGTCACAGTTTGTTAATTATCTCAGCTGAACTACATTATTCCTATTAAAAAAATACAATAGTTTATGTGGCATTCCTTATTACTGGTTACTGTCAGCACCTATTTTACCATTTCTATACCACAATTAAGATCACATGTGCATGTAAAGATTAGCTGAACCCAAGATTTTAAGTGTGCCAGAAATATTCCCTCATGCCAGATAATTTAATTAAAATAGGCCACTTAGGGTTTATTCTCAGTGAAACCCTTTGTCTTATCAGTGCTGACAGGGGCTTCATGGCTACTGAAGTATATTTTTGAAATTAGGACACTTTGCTTGACTACCACACCCCCCATCCTTTAGTGCGCCTCAAATGTGGCAGCCAATAGGCTTTAAGAAGTAGTTGCTAAAATGGATATTAATCCAAGCTATTAACACTGTGCATGGGGTGGAAAGCAAGGTTGTAATGATGGTAATCAACAATAATTAAAGAAAAATTATCGCTCACTTACTTAGACAAGTCATTAAGATGAGTGCTGTAGTCTGCTGGGTGACTTTTAATGACTAGACTAATAGACAGATGGGTATAATTAAATCGGAACTGTCTAAAGTCTGACTGTGCACATATGAATTGGATAAAACTGCATACAAAGAGACTATTACAATATATTTATATATATAATGTAATAGTATGTACAATTACATATACAGTAAAACAGATTCTGCAGACATTCTAAAAACATAAAATTCACAATAATATATACGAATCAGTCATAACATTAATACCATTTCAACCACAGACAGCTAAAGTAAATAACAGTGATCATCTCATTACAGTTGGATGTATTTGGCAGGAAGTGAACAGTCAGTTCTTGAAGTTGAAGTGTTGCAAGCAGTAGAAATTAGTAAGTGTAAGAATCTGAGTGACTTTGACAAGGGTCACATTGAGATGGTTAAACTGAATCTATTCATCTCCAAAATAACAGGTCTTGTGGGGTGTTCCTGGAATGCAGTGCTACCTGCCAAAGGTAGAAGGAAGAGCAACCAGTAAACTGGCAAAAGTGTCATTGATACACATGGAGAGTGGAGGAAAGTATGTCTGCTTTGATTCCACAATGAGCTACTGTTAATGTTTAGCAAACTTGAACAAAATAATGTCTAATTATAATAAATAATCAATGTATGACATCAGTAGAAGTCATGTTGGAGTATATTCCAAAACTGAATGGAATAGGATTTCTCAGTGAAATGCCTGCTCTCTGTTCCTGCCCTCTCCTAGTATTTATTGCCTCTAGTAGTTTGTAGTGAAGAGAGTTTATGCCTACATATGATACTTTGTTTCAGAGGTAATTGAACCTGTTATGTTTGCTATGGAATATGCATTGTGAGTATAAATCTCCTCCTCACTAATAGTTGATAAAAACAAAACACTATATGCTAATGAGAGACAGTCAGAAGTGACAGGCATTCATATTAAATACTTAGAAGATAATAGTTTGAATATACCATAATACAAATCCTTCACATATCTTTTAATGAGATTGAAACAGTGAAAATAGTCCGAATAATAATGCTCCCATGGTTAAATGAATACAAAAATTCTTTGATTAATGGTGAGATATTATGTAAGCAGTGTAAGAAAAACATAAATATCCAAAAAATATATAATGCAACTACCATTTATACATTCATTCATATACCGAGAGCATATTACTAATCAAGTCACAGGGAAGCTGGAGCCTATCTCAGCCAAGGCAGGCTACACCTAAATAGCTCGCTATTCCATGGCAGGGCCAACATGCACACAACCATTCACATTTATGCCTGGGGGCAATTTGAAAGAGCTAATTAGCATGGCTTTGGACATTCATTCATTCATTTTCTGAACCGTTTAATCATAATTAGGGTCGCAGGGAGGCTGGCGCCCATCTCAGCTGACTCTGGGCGAGGGCGGGGTACACCCTGGACAGCTCGCCAGGCCATCGTAGGGCCAACAGTCACACAGCCGTTCGCACTCACACTCACACCTTGGGGTGATTTGGAACAGCAAATTAGCCAACTGTGCATGTTTTTGGACATGTGGGAGGAAACAGGAGTAGCCAGAGAAATTCCACTCAAGCACAGGGAGAGCATGCAAACTCCACACAGGAATGCTCTAGGTGATCCTGGGACCTGAACCCAGGACCTTCTTGCTATGAAGTGGACATGCGAACCACTGCGCCACCTTGCCACATCATGCAACTACCATCAATTGAATTCTAAACAATATTAATAATTTAAAAAGTACTAGTATCCCTAGCATGCTCCATCCACATGGAAGACCTAATCCTGATTCTCTTTTTGTTTAGTTACTGAATGAGCAATAGGGAATGACTATGGGAAAGCAGTCAGAAGCGGACTCAGCACACACAACTGAGAACCTTATGTTAACAGCAGACCTAGAGTATCCTTAGGGTTTAAAAAAAGAAAGAAAAAAAAACGGTTATAGTGGTCATAACAGACTCACAAAAAATTCACCTCAAAAGGTAGTGAAAGAAATAATGACGATCAGTCAGGTGTTGCTGCTGGAAGACTGCTGTTTTAAATCTTTTAGGAAAAGAACTGATGCCTGTCCATCCACTTGTAAAACTGACTCAGAGATCAAAGATGATCAAAAATACCACAAACAGCCTGATGCATCAATCAAAATTAGCAACCCTACCCATAGGAAGATATTGTGATCCTCAGTAAGTTGGGCCCTTACAAACACGTGAAAAAATATCACATATAATGTCACATATTAACAATTTGCTGAACTTATGCAATGTATGACAAATTTCTATTAAATGCTGGCATGCGCTGAACTATCAATATTATTCCAGTTTTTAATGTACATATAACTTATCCTGAACCTATCGAAAACTTAGAGCTAACTTATCTCTAGCATATATTGACATAGATCTCTAGCATATACTGACCACAGAACTCTTACTGAATTGTAATTCAGCCACATTGGAAGGTTTTCGAGCATGACCCGCCTTTTTGAGCTCATGCCAAAGCATCTCAAGAGGATACAGAGTCAGGACTTTGACTAGGCCACTCCAAAGTCTTCATTTTGTTTTTCTTCAGCCATTCAGAGGTGAATTTCCTAGTGTGTTTTGGATAATTGTCCTGCTGCAGAACCTAAGTTCGTTTTAGTTTGAGGTCACAGACAAATGGCTGGACATTCTCCTTCAGGATTTTTTGGTAGACAGCAGAAATCATGGTTGCTTTTATCACAACAAGTCTTCCAGGTCCTGAAGCATCACACTACCCCCACCATATTTTTCTGTTGATATTATGTTCTTTTTGTGAAATGCAGTGTTACTTTTACGCCAGATGTAATGGGACTCACACCTTCCAAAACTTTTGTCCCGTCAGTCCACAAAGTATTTTCTTAAAAGTCTTGGGGATCATCAAGATGTTTTCTGGAAAAATTAAGATGAGCCTTAATGTTCTTTTTGCTCAGTAGTTTTCGTCTTGGAACTCTGACATGCAGGCTATTTTTGCCCAGTCTCTTTCTGATGGTGGAGTCATGAAAACTGAGCTTACCTGAGGCAAGTGGGGCCTGCAGATCTTTGGATGTTGTTGTGGGGTCTTTTGTAACCTTTTGAATAAGTTGTCGCTGTGCGCTCTTGGGGTAATTTTGGTCAGCCGGCTACTCCTGCTATGGTTCACCACTGTTCCATGTTTTTGCCATTTGTGGATAATGGCTCTCACTGTGATTCACTGAAGTCCCAAAGCTTTGGAAATGGATTTATAACCTTTTCCACACTGATAGATCTCAATTTCTTTCTTTCTCATTTGTTCCTAAATTTCTTTGGATCTTTGCATGACGTCTAGCATTTGAGGATCTTTTGGTCTACTTTACTTTGTCAGGCAGGTCCTATTTAGGTGATTTCTTGATTGAGAACAGGTGTGGCAGTAATCAGACCTGGGTGGGACTAGAGAAATTGAACTCAGGTTAGGGCAGTCACTTGATACAGGCCCATGTAAGCTTGGATTTTATTTCTCTCTTAATAATAAATCCTTCATTTAAAAACTGCATTTTGTGTTTACTTATGTTGTATTTGACTAATATTTACATTTGTTTGATGATCTGAAACATTTCAGAAATAATCAGGAAGGAGTAAACACTTTTTCACACGATATATATATATATATATATATATACACACACAGACACACACACACACACAAACACACACACATACCGAAAAAATGTACATCCACCTTTGACAACATCAGTACATCACAGGATATGCCTGTTACATCAAAATAGATCAGAGTTAACAATCAGAAGATGTCTGGCTAAGGGTACCCTCAAAAAAAGCCATATCTTCAAAACTACTGGGTTGATTCCCATGATCTAGGGTTTAAAACTGAGGGTTTGACTTTGAAAGTGATCCAGGTATTTCTAAAAAATGTGCCAGTGTCTACCTATGATTTGCATGGTTGGAATCTTCAGCAACAAAATGCAGTTCATCAGGAAATATGTTTTGTAGATCACTGATAGCTCCATAATGATTTCAGAGTGCTTCTTTAGCATTAGGGCTGGCGAAAATGTAAACTCTGACAGTGAGGCCAGTAGTGAATTCCCAAAATAAATATAATGGTTTGCATCTAACAGTTACAAACTTGACTGCTAGTGGAGTTTGTAACTTTTAGATGTAAAGCATTCTATTTTTTTAGGGGGTAAAATTT
>JAOUQZ010035762.1:0-14178 GCA_028564935.1 Neosilurus hyrtlii
ACACACACACACACACACACACACACACACACACACACACACACACACACACACACACAAACACACACACACACAATATATGAACTATACATGAATATATGAAAAATGTGAACACTATGCCTAAAAGGTTAAATGCTGTAAACAAAGTAACAAGTGGCCTCAATAAATATTCACTTTTTTCCTCAAAAAGGAGACTTATTTTTGTTATTACTATATATTATTGTTGTTTGTTTATTTATTCTCATCAATATGATCCAATATTACATGAAATAAATACTTGAATAATACTTGGTTTCTGATTATTCTTTTCATTTTGTTAAGTGTATAATCATCACTGCATCACGGTATTGTTTAATTTCTTCACTAAACCATTCCATATCGTTTAAAGTTCATTCACGCTCTGCAAAAGTGAAAAAAAAAAAAGAAAAAAAAAAACTTGCGACACCTTTAAATTTTTCTGAAAAATTGGTATTTTCAGTGTTTTGTTTGTTAGCCACACTAACCATTACACCTAAGCATTATGGAATGATTTTTGGTTCTCGTAGCCTACAATAGCACTGTTCAATACATTTTCACCAAAAGAAATTATAGAGAAGTAATTATTCACTTCTTTTTATTAGGAGCCCTTTTAGACAAAAGTGGTGACCTATAATCTTTACTGCACACTACTGTGTGTGTGCGCATATATATTTTCATTCATTTTCTGAAGCGCTTAATCCTAATAAGAGTCGCGAGGAGGCTTGCGCCCAACCCAGCCAACTCTGGGCGAGGGCAGAGTACACCCTGGACAGCTCACCAGGCCATCGCAGGGCAGAACACGCTGACGGCAATGCAGCCACTCTTGACAAAAATCATATTATTAATATAACAACATAATATACTACACAGGAAGAACACGATCTGATTGGTCCACTATATCATGATTGAAAATTATTTTTTGAGTAGATAATGCTTCAAAAAATTGAAGAAAAAAAAATCTTTAAATCTCGTTTTCTTGTGTTTCATGTAGTATAAAACATGTCTACAGAGTGCAGTTTGGCAAATGAATGAATAAGGAAAAATGTATTTCTTTCATTCGTTTTTTGAACTGCTTGATCCTATTATGGTTGCAAGAAGGCTTGGGTCTATCTGAGCCAACACTGGGCAAAGGCATGGTACACCCTGAACAGCTCACCAGTCTATCACAGGGCCAACACACAGACACAGCCATTCACACTCAAACCTAGGGCAATTTAAGACTGTAACAGCCTTATGTACATGTCTTTGGACTATGGGAGGAAACCGACGCAGGCATGGGGAGATACAAACTACATAAAGAAACTCCCTCACTAAGCCCAGGACCCGAACCCTGGAACCTTTTCCTGTGAGGTCGGATGTGCTAACTGCTACAACAAATTACCAGAACTACAAATGCGTTCTGGTCCAGGAACACTAGGTGTATCCTCCACATGGTCAAGTGCACCCTCTAGATTGTTAACTGACATTTTTGATGAATTGACCTCTGTGACCTTGAAAAATAGGTGAAGATGCCCTGGTAGGGCATGCCGTAGGTGTTAACAAAAAGTGTCTGCGGCGGCTGTGGATGCGGACAGGCTAGGAAAACATAGTAAACTCTATTCTTTATGGGGATACAAGAAAACATTCTACTCCCTCTAATCAGATATGGCCGATAGCCCGCTCAGATAACATTTCTCAAGCAAGTTCATTGAGTTCATATCATACATTTTAAATGAATGATTTCAGTCAGCTACAAGTGATGAGCAAGTTTATAAATAGATGCAAATAGATGTAAGATCTTTACACTAATTAATGTAAGCAATGAAAGCCACTGTTTTGCTTACAATATCAAGAAACGGAATTACAAAAACTTACATTACTGAAATGCAGCTTTAGGTGTGAATTAGGATGCTTCTGTAATTCTCTTTTCCTACTTGGTGTTAATTCTCTAGCACACCAAGTCTGTCTATTTTACAACCCAAGGACCCTGCGTCATACAGTATAATGTACAACGGGCTGTAGGTTGTGTCTGGCTGCTTGGCTATCAGTCAAAATAAGACAATCATAGACCAAAAAAAGTCAATAACATTAAAAAGTAGAATACTGAATGCTGGAAACCAAAAAGATCCATCATTAATCCGGTTCCATTTCTCTATTAACTTGAGTTCCCTCTGGTCTTGCTGGGCTTTTTTTTATTATTATTAATTTCATACAAGCAAAATAGAAAAAGTTTGGAATGCACAGCACAGTTAGGTAACTGGAGGAGCAGACATTCAATTTTGGTTTGGCTTGTGAGGACATATCCTGCACCAACAGCGCTCATTTTCATTCACCCACGGTTGTTCGTCTTCTGCCTGACTGGATCGTTCTCTTTCTCTCTCCTCCCTGCTGCCTCTTTTTTGAATCATTCGGGTCTTAAGCCTATTTTATACGGGTTCATGGACATGTTAAAACTAGTCGAAGTTGTCCATATACTCTGGCATTTGGTCCATAATAAAACTAATCATACATCACCTTCAACCTTTATACCCTAAACTTCTCAATTATGCAAAAATTCAGAAAAATTTGCATTTGTTCCTGCTTTGCACAACAGAATCCACAGCCAGGAGCTGAGGTGCTCTCTGGGTGGTGATACACCCTCACCTGTCAATCACATTGTGTCTGTTGCTACATGTACGTGGAAGACGGCAGATAGCGGTTGGCTTCCGACGTCTCAATGGGTGCATATGTGAGCTTTCTCCTTTGAAATGGGAGCTGATGAATGACATGCGAGTGCTGGCTGATGGGCGGAAATGGGCAGGTGAAGAAAGTAGGGAGAAATTGAGGGTGGGGTGCTGCAGCGGGTAGTGTTGCCTCTTTCCAACTCTCTATGGTCCTTAGTTCAAACCTAAGCTCAGGAAACTAACACGCTGTTCTACCTGATGACTTTTTCAATGTCCTCAGGGTTCTCTGGTTTTCTCCGACTTCCTAAAAGTTATCTGCTGAACTCTGTGGTTGGGGTGGGGTATATTTATTTATTTAATAACACATATCCCCTACCATAAGCCTATTGTTCCCGGGATATGTGTTATTAAATAAATAAATATACCCCACCCCAGCCACAGAGTTCAGTTTAAACATCTGACTCTGACTCTGTTGCTATAAAATGCATAGCAAGTATTTGCAGAAAAGGACTAGAAGCATAAAGCTGCTAGAGGGCTTGGCGTGCATTATTAATGCAGAAGCATATGCTGCTAAAGCAGTGGCCACATGCTTCATAAATGTTCATGTTTCCAAAGTGAGACAAGAGTCCAGAGATGATTAATACTAAAGAGATTAATTATTTACATTTTTTTTCTTCTTTTCTCATCAGACACTTTTAATGGAGCTCAAACACACACATGACAACAAGTTCGCTGTTCTGAGGAACTCACTATTAAACTCATCTTACCTTAATCAGCAGTCTGTGCTCAATCTCAGGAACGGCTGCTGTCCTGACATTTTATGATAAACGTTGGCACCTGCTAGATCACAGAGACATACCAAAAATCATCAAGCATTCGAGTTTGTAGAACAATTCACTCATATGCACTAAAGAAAAGAAACTGTCTGTAGATAACCCTCCCCATTATTGTTTGTTTTGTTTTTTCCTCATAGGCCTAGTCTCATTCAGGTTGAGTACAGATCTCAATCTGTTATTACGAAAGATATTTCTGTTCCTATCCCACAGTGCTGCTGAATTCTTCAGCCTGAGGATGTGGTTTATTTTAATAGCAGCTCTGACAGACGTTTTGGTGTTAATTCAGATCTCAGGTTTATATTTATTTGTCATTCCGATTTTTTTTTTTGAGTAATTTCTTCTAGCTCACTCACAGCAACCTGTACGGAGGACGTGCCACACAATGCGGGTCTCATAAGCTGCATTCACACAGGAAGCAACAAGAGACCATGCAAAGTCAATAAGAGGCGATGAGAGGCAAAATTTTCACAAGCTGTGCTGAACTTTCAAGTTCATTCGATCGATTACGAATCAGAGCTGAAAGATAGCATTGATTGACAGATGCCGCCAAACACAGGCTTCGCCAAAGCCAACTCGAGTTTAATTGTCACGCTCACATCAATATGAAAGATGAGGTTTACTGCCATGTCTAAATATCCTGTGCTCTATGATTGAACACAGAAATTTTACAAGGATAACAACTGGATACACCAAACTCAGGACCACATTTATAAAATCGTCGGCATTTAATGTGAGTTTATATTTATACATGTTTAACTGTTCCTGGCTCACAATGCACAAGAGTCTCTGTTCTATACTTGCTGTGCAATAATAATAATAATAATATTAATAATAACAACAACAATAACAATAATAATTAACAAGCTACATACGATGATAATGAGTTAAAATAAGCTCAAAAAATCTAAGATAACAAGAAATGCGTTCTTGTCACAGAACACTAGATTTATTCTCCAAGTGAACACTTGGCACACTTAAAATCATGTTTTTATTTTTAGAAGTTAACAGGAATGTCCACAGGTATATCTGGTATAAATAACAAACAATCCTGTGATACATTTGACATATCTGACGTTTTACATGACCACATGCATATTTCATGTGGCTCCTGTGACCTTGAAATTAGGTCAAGGTGACCCAGTTCCAAAAGGCTTGAAGACCTTGACACCAGGTGTAACATGTATGAACTGGAAAGCGATCTGACAAAAACTGCTCCCTCTAGAGTGTTAATGGGTATTTTTGATGAAATGACCTGTGACCTTGAAAAAAAAGGTCAAGGTGACCCAGTTTCGGCTGGTAGGGCGTGCCATAGGGACCATTTATCATAACTATAAAGCAAATCCATAAAGAACCCACAGTGCTAGAGTGTTGACAGCAGCAGTGGCGAACAACCTGTGAAAACATAGTATCTCGATAACTCTATGCTTCGCACAGACCTGCTGTAGGGAACCAGCTCGATGCTGCTCATAGTTTCACTCAGAAAGATTTTTAAGCTGGAAACAAGTGAGGTCCTCAAAACTCTCTGTTTCCCAACGTCATAGTAAGCTGTCTCAATTATATGAGCAACGAAGTTCCATAACATTAAATCGGCGATATGTGCTATTCACTGTGGACAAAAGCTGAAGGCCAGTGTACTCTCTATTACACACCTGGAAGCGGAGAGGTAAGGGAGGGAATTTAGTTGGTTAAGTTCAATTGAATCATGCATAGTGCACCTTTAATTGTAACCATAAATATGACATGTTCTTCATTAACAAACAAACAAAACATGCAATGGCTGGTAAATTGTAGTGAAAGAGTAAGAAGAATAAAACACCCTGGGACATGCTGTTATACAGAAAACAGTCCAATTTGAGACATTTTTCTTGAGTTCCTTTCTTATAGTTATAAATACATATAACCACAGAATGGAAACGATAGTGTGCACAATCTGACTGGTCAATGTGTGGGCAATAAATCATGTACGGCCGTCAGCTTGCTGCACTTTGTGCAACGATCTTTAGCAGCTACTGTGGGAAGGAAAACAAGCCAAAAACTACCTGCCATGAATGCATGCGGTGACAGAATGCACACGCTAGATCAGGAGTTTATTGTGCACTGGCAACCCAAGACCTACAGGAAATGAAACACAAACGTAATCTATAGGCCCCTGATGGGAAAATCGTACCAGCCGCTACCTAGCCGTTATAAACAATTAGCAACCATTTTGCTGACTTTAAGCTTGACCTACAATGACATTTTCATAACCTTGTTTCAGCCTTTAATCCCAAGTTGCTACCCTGAAAATCTAAATTGAAAAATTTAAACAAAAACAAAGGCACAAACTGACAAAAGTGAAAACAATACCAGCTACGCTATTGCGGCTGGTAACAAGGAGGCACAGCATGCAGCCGACTAACAAGAACAAACTAAGCAAAACAAGCACAAGGCAATAAAACACCAAGAACATGGAATATACTCGCTTACACACTCATTCGCCAAACGCCTGTAAGTATATCGGGGAGACAGGTGCCTATCTCATCCAACAATGGGCGAAGGCGGGGTACACCCTGAACAGCTCTCCGCAGTGCCAACACACACACACACACACACACACACACACACACACACACACACCCTTTACACTCACACCAAGAGGCAGTTTGAAACCACTAATTAGCCGAACGTGGATGTCTTTGGACTGCAGGAGGAAACACAGCGAGAACATTCAAACTCCGCCTGGGACTCGGACCCAGGACCTTCCTCCTGTGAGGTGGAGCTGCTAACCACTACACCTCCCTGTGAATTTAAATCATGAGCTTAATTATTTGAATAGATGGTTTGTCTACATTAATGCCTAAATATTTAATTTGGAATTTATTTAAAGATAAGGCGTTCAACAGTACACCATACATCTTTTTATATAGAATAAAGGGTACAGTGTTCATGTTCTCAGGTGAAGCATGGGTAGAAGGGTTATGATGGTAATGCATTAGATGGATACAGATAGATAGTTAGATAAATAAACAAATAGATAGATAGATAGACAGATAGATAGATAGATAGATAGATAGATAGATAGATAGATAGATAGATAGATAGATTCAGACACAGATAGATAGACAGATGAATAGATAGATAGATAGATAGATAGATAGATAGATAGATATAGATAGAGATGGATGAATAGACAGACAGACAGAGAGATAGATGGATAAATAAACAGATATATATGTATATAGGCAGAGGTAGATAGATAGATAGATAGATAGGTGAATAGATAGACAGACAGATGGACAAACAGATAGATAGATAGATAGAGATGGATGGATAGACAGACAGACAGACAGACAGAGATAGATGGATAAATAGACAGATATATATGTATATAGGCAGAGATAGATAGAGCGATAGATAGATAGATAGATAGACAGGTGAATAAATAGACAGATAGATGGACAGATTGATAGATGGACAGACAGATGAATAGATAGATAGATGGATAGATATATAGACAGAAATAGATAAATACAGACAGACAGACAGATGGATGGATAGACAGATGAATAGAGATAGATAGATAGACAGACACACAGATAGACAAACATATGTGTGTATATAGGCAGAGTTAAATAGATAGATAGATAGACAGAGATAGATAAGATCAGAGATATATAATTAGACTGTCAGACAGACAGATATAGATTGACAGACAAACAGATAGAAGGATAAATAGATGGATAGACAGACAGATAGACAGATTGATATAGATAGACAGAGACAAGTTAGATACATGGATATACAAATAGACAAAGATAAATAGACAGGTAAACACACAGACAGACAGACAGACAGATAAATATAGATGGAGTTTAATTAAAGCTGAATCTCTAATAAGTGAACAGTTTGTTCCACCTGAAGTTCCATCTCAGTGTTTTTAAGGAAAAAGAGAAACGGGGGGGGGGGGTTGATGCTACATGCTAAAACGTTGGTTTTATGAACCAAAAGTGGAGAAATGTTCAGATATTCAGAGACCCCGAGCCATCCTGATTAATAACACAACAATAAATACATACATATCATCATCATCATTATTTTCATTATTATTATTATCATCTGAAATCACCAGAGCCGGAGCAGTGAAACTATCCCCCGGGTGAAAGAAAGTGTGGAGGTCGGAAGCTGTTGTTAGCTTGTCCTGAAGCACTAGCATCTCCTACCTGAGCCACATCAGCCTCGCGCTCGCGCCGCCGCTGATCCACACCAAACCGGCGGCGTTCAATCCTGCAGCGGTTCCTTCTCTCCTCCCTTCACGTGAACACGGCGCCGCTCTGGCGCTTTTCTTTCTTTCTTCCTTCCTCCCTCTCTTTATCTCTTTTTTTTTGTAAAGAAGAGAGAGCGCCGTGCTCGCGGTGCTCCCGTTAAACCGCACGAGCGTTGCCTCTGCTCGCGGAGATGCTGCGCGTGTGCAGCGGAGCGTGCGGACAGGGGGTCTCGCGCGCGCGCGCGCACATTCACTCACACACACGCACACAAGCCAGGAGATGAGTGATGTACTGAACAAAACCTGCTCCTATTGGACAGCGTGTGTAGCCCACATTCACTATTATCCAATTATTACTACATCAGAGACTGGGTGGGTTTTTGACCGTTGTATAAACTGCACAGCTTGTTTTATGTTCTCACCGGTCACTTTATTAGGAACACTTGTACACCTGCTCGTTTCTGCAATCAGCCAATCAGGGGGCAGCAGTGCAATGCATAATAAACGCATGCAGGTGAAGGCCAAGGGTTTTAGTTAATGCTCATCTGACATCAAAATGAGGGAAATGCCAGCTCGGTGACTTAGGATGGTTTCCAGACAGGCTGGTGTGAGCGTGTCAATAAATCTGTCTTGGTATTTTCCAGTGCAGCAATCTAAAGAGTTTACACGGTCCATAAAACCCTTTGCTATAACACTCGTCCTTCGGGGTTGCAGAGAGGTAGTGGGGTACATTCTGAAGGCCCTGTTCACACTACAGTGTCAGAACCTGTTTTAAATGGATCTGTACATATCAGGCTGAGGCCCTGCCAAGTCCTGTTCCTGTGGTGGTTTTGGCACATATGGGAATTGGCCTGGCAAGAACCCTAACGTTTTGGATGATCTGGATCCAGAAATTAAAGGCTTTTTAAACAAACATTTATTAAAGGATTTTCTTTCTGTAAGTAAAACTACTGATCTGGTTTTCATCAAACTTGGTGGAGGACACTAGTCCTTCACAGGTTTCCTTCCCAATATTTTTACTGGTACCCATTTATACTAGCATCTCCTACCTGACCCATATCAGTCTCGTGCTCGCGTTACTTGGGAAGAGACAACCAGCAGCATTAAAACCCTAATCAGCTGGGTGGACAGAGGCGCACTTATGGTTAAGACTTTTCCCAGCGGACTTATCACAGTGGGGGTCTCACAGGGATTCGAAGCCCAACCTCTCTATTATGAGCCCAGGACCCTAACTACTACGTCCTGGGAGGAACCCATTTAATTTTGGAGCATATACAGATCATTATTCGGATCCAGGATTTTATTAAAGAATTATTAAAGGCACTTGTGGACAGTGGTGGGGCGGTGGTAGATGCTCGATTACTGATCCCATGGCCGGGGGTTCAAGCCCCACTTTCAGCGGGTACTCACTGCTGTTCCCCCAATGCTGCTAACTGGGTTATCAAAGGCCAGCCATGTCTCTCACTGTCTATGGTGAGAGTAAAAATGTATTTATAAAAGAACCATTGCTGACTTTCGTCAAGAGTAGGCTGCATTGCCGTCAGCGTGTTTCTGTTCACCTGTCCCAGGTGTACTCCACCCTCCCTCAGAGTCCGCTGCCTCCCCGCGACCCTAATTAGGATTAAGCAGTTCAGAAAATGAATGAATAAAGGATTTTGATTGTTAGCAGGGTAATGCAAAAACTGATCTTCATCAAACTTGGTGGAGGGGTGGGGCCTGGGCCTTGAAACAACATATTAAATTTTGGAGGTGATCTGTCCATATTATATTTATATTTTCAAATTCCTGAAAAATCCCTATTTTTAATTAACATGGGGCAAATGTTAATCCTTTGTCCACTAGGGGGAGACATTTCATTATAAATAAACCAAGTTATAATAATTCACTTGTGCCAGAGATCTTTGCAATAAATTAATCATGCCAGGCGACAGAGAAGGAAGACAACAGCACTTCAAGTATGTCATGACATGTAGTCAACCCAATCAGTACATAGGTTGCTGAGGGATGAAGACATGAAGATGCTGTGATTTTCTCTGGGAGTGACAAGAAGAGACAGAATTAGAAATGAATATGTTAGAGGGACAGCACAGGTAGGAGTGTATTGGTAGAAGAATGTTGAGGATGGAACTGGCTGGTAGGCGGAGAAGAGGAAGGCCCGAGAGGAGATTTATGGATGTGGTGAGGGAGGACATGCAGGTGATTAGTGTGACGGAGAGGGATGCAGAGGACAGAGCATGACAGAGAGGGATGAGCCACTGTGGCGACCCCGATAGGAGCATCGAAATAAGAAAAAGATTAGATCCATTAAGTTATATGGTTTTTAGAGTAAAGACATTACTGTTTACTAGTGTTTAGATTGAATTTTCCACTAAAACAAAAGCCAATGTGGGATTTTTTAAACATTTGTTTTCATGTCTCTCACTATCTCACTATATGTAGTGAAAGGCATGTAAAAGAACCGTTGTTGTCGTCCGTAAAGAGTGGACCATTGGGTTGCAGTCAGCGTGCTTCTGCCCTGCGATGTCCTACTTTTCCCGTGGATTACTGCTGAACCAATGGTTAGCAGTCGATTTTTCCCAGAAGTAACATGAACTCATTATGCGGGGTTATCCAGCACAAGTAAACAAGCAGATCTATTCAGCAAGTGACATTTTAGGTGATAAGTAATGTGTTCAAGAAGCAACCAGGGCAGCAATTTTGGGGAAATGGATGTAAATGGTTACTTATTTGAACCAGAAAGGGAGGAGTCTTATGGAGACAGTGAGATGTCACATTCTAGTAACTAGGACGAGAATACTGCCAGAGATGTGTGTGACGGTAAATCCAAAATGACTTGTGCAGCTAACATTTTGCCAACTCAGCTTTCCTTGTCGTCAGTTGGTTTAGGAACAAAAATAAATGTTTTCCGTGATTTCTGCGCTTGTTAGTGCAGTGCAGCACTGGTCGATAATGTGTTATGATGCACGGGGTCAGTGACACAACCCAGCCAATCCAACAAGTTCGCGTCACTACAAGGCTGGAACAGCCACTGCGGAAGGCAGCATGTCTCTGAGCGTGCCTAGAGTCGTAACACTTGCAAATACTTTGACAAGAGGCAAGTAATGAAATTCACCACGGGTACCTTTTAAGGCCTGTAAGTGCTCTCTTTTCTCTGCAAACTAATTTGTATTTTTTGACTTGTGCTGGTGCAGTATTTGCTTTAGAAATGCAAAGTATAATTCTTTTCCTCAAGTGTGAGTAATTTAATTTTTTTTCCCTCTGCTTGATCTGACAAAAAATTAAATGAATTAATGATAAAATAGAGGGTGGTATGGTGGTGTAGTGGTTAGCACATCTGCCTCACGGCAAGAAGGTCCTGTGTTCATGTCCCTGTGTGGAGTTTTCTTGATCTCCTTGTGCTTGTGTGGGGTTTTCTCAGGGTACTCTGGTTTCCTCCCACAGTTCAAAAACATGCACATTAGGCTAATTGATAGTTCTAAATTGCCCATGAGAGTGTTTGGTTGTGTGAGCGCTGCCCTGCGATGGTCTGGCAAGCTGTTCAGACCTTCATTCAGTATGGGCTGAGATTGGTTCCAGCCTCCCCATAGCCCTAATAGTATGATTAAGTAGTTTGGCAAATGATGATGATGATGATGATGATGATGATGATAAAATAAGAATTAAATAATTTTTGTGAACCTAGAATGTTCAGGTGTTTAAAAAAATGTAAAAAAAAATGTAATTTATTAATTTGTAGTAATTCCACATTATTTGCCACAGGTTTGTTATAAGTTTGTGAATTTTTTATATTTCTGTGTAAATTTGGTTTAAAACATCGTCAGGTTATATATTTGCCGAAGGCGAGGTAAAATTAATTGGATTAGTATATATTACATAAGAACATCAGCAAAAAGCACTTTATTTAATTCAATATAATTGATTCATATATTTTAGATTTATTTATTTTTTGTTAGCAATACAGCAGAAGATGAGGTCTGTGCGAATGAGCATTTTTCAGGTTGAATAGTAACTCAGTGCTGCTCTCGAGCTAACATATAGCTTTAATATAACTTACGAGTATACGTTAATTAAATAGTAAATTCATAACCTGACTATGCATTCAGAACTGAAGGGCATCATCGCAAGCCTTTGCACTGGAAGTGTCTCCACCATCCAGCCGTCTGTGATTGTTTCTCGCTGGTAAACCAATTCTGGGTTTTTCCTCTGTCAAGCTTAAAATGTTCATCCCCGGTGACAGGGATTTTGCTCTCTTTGAAATTGTCCGTGGTGAACTTTCTGCTAGTGTTATCAACACCTCTCTGGGTCTTCAGAGTTCACAGACCAGCACACCGGCTCAGAGGATTTTATGGACTGTTGGCTGAATTTCTCCAGACTTGCTTAATCCTTTTAAAGATAAGTTTAGCACTTTATTGGCTTCAGTTGATTTCCGACTGCTTGTAATGGAAAATGGCTTGAAGTTCGGTTAATTTTGAAGCCAGCTTTACTGTAAGCTCCATTCTGGCTTCTCACACAAAGGTAACATTTTCTTAACACTCGTTTGACTCTTCTTTTTCCATATATTATACTTCTCTTGGAAAATTGTCTTGCTGTGTAAACCACTCTAAACAGCAAATTGAAACAGTAAATTTTTTAAGGCCATATTATGTAGCTTTTTTTGGATTTATTGGGACAGCATTTTGTTGATTTTAGGCTCAGTGACTGTAAACCTTTGCTTGTGATATTCAGAAAAGCATTATCTACTCTGAATAATGAGTTTTAATCCACAGATAGTGGCCCAAGATTGTTCCAATCATAAAATAAATATTAACAACAATCTAATACTAAAAAGACCAAAACTTTCAAACAGAATTATTTCAATATAAAATATATATATATATATATATATATATATATATATATATATATATATACTGTGCAGTAGTCTGCTAGGGGAATGGCAGCACTGACAGGGACAGGAAGAGACTTTTCCATCTTAGACTGTCCGCTGTACTCCACAGAGGTGGTGGGATAAAGGAGGATGGTAGCCAAGCTGACATCAATCATGAACAAAACCTCTCACCCACCGCACAAGACTGGGGAGGCCCTAAGCAGCAACTTCAGCAGAATACCAATCCACCCACTGTGTAAAAAGGAGCGCTACTGCAGGTCATTCATCCAGACCACCGTCAGACTCTTTATCTCTAGCACAATGTGACCGGTTGTTTATTACCACTCCATACACACCAAAATGCACATAACCATTCATTCATTCAAACATTTTCTACGCTATTTAATTGTAATTAGAGTCACAGGAAAGCTGGTGTCCATCTCAGCCAACTCTGAGCGAGGGCAGGGTACACCAAGGACAGCTCGCCAGGCCATTGCAGGGCTAAACATTTACCCTCACACACAAACCTAGGGGCAATTTGGAACAGCCATTAAGCCTACTGTGCCTGTTTTTAGACTGTGGGAGGAAACCGAAGCACTTGGAGTAAACTCACGCGAGCACGGGGAGACTGGGAATGAAACCCAGGACCTTCTTGCTGTGAGGCGGACGTGCTAACCACTACCCCATTGTCCCTGCACATAACCATCTTATAGCAATCCACATACTTTTCCTAATATAATGTATATCTGTTTCATAGTTTTGTTTTAAATGTATATATCCTTACTATATATTTCATATATCTATATCCACATTCGGACATTGAAACCATTTTGTTTAGTATTTATTCTGTGCCATCCATCCTGTGCCTTTCTATTGCCTGCACCATGTGCAATATTTATATTCGTATTTATCTGCTCACCATGTGTGCACTACAATTACAGGACTTCCATCCTGTCTGTATATTCAGAAGGTGAATTTAATGTATATGGCCATGTTTATTTGTTATTTTTTTTGTATTAGATTCTATTTCTTTATTCTGATTTTTATTCTTTTTTTTTTTATAATTTCGACTGATATTTGATTGACACTTGGTCACTTTCCCCTTTTCCCCCCTGACAATTGTGTTGCTGTAACATGTGAATTTCCCCGGGTTGGGATTAACAAAGTTAATCTAATTTTAGCTTATCTTATAGAAACGGTGTTTGTGATAACCACCAATACTAGCTGCAGTACAGTAACTCAAGTGGAAAATATGCAATACTGAATAAATACAGAATACAGAACCAGCATTTTCCATCTAGCATGCCCTCCCCCACCACACACACACACACACACACACACACACACACACACACACACACACACACACACACACACAGTATCTTCAGTAGCCCACTTTGCAGAGCAGTATGTTAATAAGGCTGTTTTAAGCTGCTACACTTTCTGGAACTCAGTCGAGTATGCTTACAGAAGTCTACACAAACTGACCCGCTTAATCAAACACGCGCACACACACACACACACACACACACACACACACACACACACACACACACACACACACACACACAC
>JAOUQZ010035772.1:0-14177 GCA_028564935.1 Neosilurus hyrtlii
GCCCGAGCTGGGAATCGAACCCAGGACCTTCTTGCTGTGAGGCGGACGTGCTAACCACTACGCCACCGTGCCGCCCACATTCTGTTCATTTTTTTTTTTACTTGAAAGTTCTCCATACTATTGTGTATTTATTTATATATGAAATTTTACATAATATGTACAGGAAAAATTGTCCTCATTTTATGTATCCTCAGTGCTCTAGAAGCTGTGAAAAGGCTTGAATCTACTTCCTGAACTTTGAACAGACGACTGCTTCGAGGAGACGTTTTTAATAACTTGCTCGATACATGCAGTAGAACTTCCTCTCCATGATGTTTACACTGATGTCTGCTAGTAGAGAAGAGAAAATGAAATCAATTATAAGAGCATGATCACCAGACGGCTGCTAAAATAATTTGAAGCAATCATGCAAGTTCGTAGTTTAAACAAACAGAAATTTGTATATCAACTGTTAGCTGAATTGCCATCTGGATCTTAAAGGTTTTTTTCCTGTGGGAGTAGTGTGAAAAAAATATTACACAAAATCCTCTGAAAAATTTGAGGAATAGTACTAAAGATTTGCACGTCTTAGAGATGATGCGAATACACTCCATGCACACAAAATCTCAATCTTTTTGCCGTTCTGAAGCTATTTAATCAGTGTGTGTGACTATGTGTTCAAAACTAATTAGCCACAAGTCACTCATGATGCTTGTAGTCTGTCTCTTGTACGTGTGCATAGCAGCCAGAATCATGTAGATTTCGGCACTGCCTATAATCAGAGCTCCCGATAGATCTCTGGATATCTCCGTTGGTAGGTGTCCGAGACTGGTGTAGAAAAGTGCGGCTCCTAAATGGGTTGAATCAACTTGAGCTTTGGAGAATTTAAATAAAGGTGTCTTCCCTGTGTTTCCTGACTACTTTCTAGATCGCAATCAGAAAAGGTTAACACTGAGGGTTTTTTTTTTTTTTTTTACATTATTTTATGTATGCCAAAGGAGCTCCGCTATAAAGCATACAGCATATGATTTTTCACAGATTATCAATTTTCAGTTTTTAAAATATAATTTTAATTGATTCTTATATTTTAATAAAGTGAAGACAAAAAAAAAAGAAAAAAAAAAGAAAATCAGCTGTTTGATACCAGTTGCATAAAGATAACTTTTCTATCAGAGTATAGCAATGCAGGCTAACTCTACCAGCTACAGACTCTCCAGAGACACCAACTAAGATATCTTGGTAATAGGTAATCCTTTACAAATTTAATAAGAATTTAACAACTAATTTTAACACTGATATACAACTACATATTACGTACCAGGCATCATATGAGCTTTGTTAGCAGCCCAAGCTATATGTTTTAGCTACAAACATTCCAGATACACCAGTGATCTCCTGCTACTTAACTTTCAAGCTTTATTTTTATCTGCGCCAAGGTGGTTATCAGCGTGGGTTTGTTTGTTTGTTTGCTGTCTGTCGGGAGTTTCCTTTCCAGTTTTTGACAGATCAATCTGAAATATGATGGATAGATGAGGATGCTTCGATTTCATTTTGGTAAGAATTCAGATACTGGTGACATCAACAAATTATAGAAAAAAAAATAAACAAAATAAAAACTATTTCTTATAATGGGTGAAGAAAAAAATAAATCCTATCTCTGATTCAATAATATTTCCTATGCATATTTAGGATGAGAAACTTTGATGTCACTCCAAGCTTCATGCGGATCTGATCCACATAGCAACATTTGGTAGCAACTTGTATTTAAAGTCTGTACGGATTTTTTTATGGCTTGGCAGAGGTTTTTGCAGTATCTGAGTGCTCTTAATCTTAGTAATGTTACTATCCACATTTACTGAAAGAACATATAAAAAAATAAGATGAAAGGACAGTTTTTCCACCTTATCCTTTATTAAGGTCATGAGGAGGATGGAGCCCATCCCAGTCGACTCCAGGTGAAGGCCGAGTACACCCTGAACAGATTGCCACACCACGACAGAGCCGACTCACACAAAGCAATTCTCACATCCACTCACACCTAGGGGCAATCATGAATATACAATTAGCGTAATGCAGGAGAAAAACAGAGCACTCGCAGAAAACCCACACAGAACTTGCAAACTCAACAAAGAAATACCCCACCACACATGCAATCAAGCCCAGAACCTTCTTGGTGTGAGGCAGAAGTGCTAACTACTATGCTACCGTGCAGACCACAGAATTAATGCTGTGGATCGCAGCAATTATTTTGTTGCTTTACTGTATTAGACCTACACTGCATAATCGCATATCGTTTGTTTTGACTGTGTCATGCATGTACCTAGAAAATGATTTGGAACTGTAGTGTGATGTCAGTGTAATGCTGCTATGTTGATAAACATCGTGCCTATGAATACAGCGAAGTTTTTTTATTTGCAACGTGTCTATAAATACAGTGAGGTGCATGCAGATCACAGAGATTTCATTAAAGGAGTTATTCTCATGAGCGTGTGTTTCTGCGGTGCAGGGTGTCTGGTTACTTCAGACACAGTGGGTTCTCCAGGCAGTACTGCTGTGAGCACTGACTACAACAACAACAACAATAATAATAATAATAATAATAATTTTACCTCTATTGTGCTTTTTCCATAAAATGTTTAAAAGCTCATGACACAAGTTTAACCTACATATAAAAGATTAAAAAAATTCCAAGTGTAAACAGATAACAGTAAAAACAATTGGTTAAAAAAAATTTGCTAGTAATAAACCAATGCAAGAGCTAATATAACTACATATATAGATCTATAAACATACACATAAAGATACTTAATAAAGAAGCCCAAAAAATAAAAATTATTAAATTAGTCACACGAAAATTTAGTAGATAGATGTTTTCAGATGGTGTGTTTTGTCCTTTTGGCGCAAAGCACTTTTAGTATGACTTTTCAAAATCAAATCACTGTAAAAAAAAAAAATGAAGCATTTAAAGTGAAAACACATGCAATTGGGTTTTCATTTGTAATTACAGAAATAAGAAAGATGGCTTAAACATGGATGACATGGTGGCAAGTAGTTAGTCTACCTGCCTCACAGCAAGGTGGTCCTGGGTTCGAGTCCAGGGCTCGGGCATTTCCCTGTTGAGTTTGCATGTTCTCCCTGTGCTTCCATGAGTTTTCCTCTGGGTAATCTCTCTAGATTAGTGAGTGCTGCTAAAGCTTCCAGCTCGAAATATTTCAATACCATGGACAAATTGAGCTGAGTATTAACAGAAACAGATAATAATCAAATTTAATATGTTCTTTTTTTGAATGAGGCATTTTACTTAACTTTCTTGTTTTTAAATTGAAGAGTACCGGTATTGGTCACCCTTACAGTATAATTTGTACGTATGTAAAACATTTAAGCAATAAAGATGCTTATTTTAACATAAATTACCATAAAAAGCAAAAACTGGTGATTTGATCCACATGATTACTAGCAGTGTGCTAACCTACGGGGTTAGCAGCTTAGCAGCAGTTTTTTACTGGAAGTGACGTCAACGCGTTGGGAAGGGTTCACGTTTCTTGTGCAGACAGTGTAATTACATTTTAGTGAACCAACTCGGCTTTCCTGTTGTCAGTTGATTTAGGAACAAAAAATAATGTTTTGCAAGATTTCTGCTCATGTTGTTTGGGCAGCCCAGCACTGGCCGATAATGTGTTATGCTGCACGGGTCAGTGACATAGCCCAGCCAATCCAACGAATTCACGTCACTACCAGACTGGAACAGCCCATCAGAAAGACAACGGGTCTCCGAGTATGCCTTGAGTCGTAACACTCGTGTGTACTTTAAGATCAGGCAAGGACTGATGTTGCCAGAGAGAACCACTGATTATACATGATCGTTTGAAATAGATAGTAACACTAATTCACCACAGGTACCCTTTAAGATGGAAATAACACAAAGCTGAAATTAGCAAAATGCATATATTTCTATGCAAAGAGCTAAACTTGGTGGGGAAAAAAGCTGTTAGTTTTAAACCTTTATAAATGATGCTATAAGGACCTCATGACACCATATTCCATCCATATTGTATGATTCATTGCTAATTCTTTGTGGTTTTATTGAAAGTGTTTGAACAGAATGTTTAGCCCTAATATTTAGAAAGAATCTTTACATCATAAACAATTTTGGTTAAGAGTTTAAACTTAGGATTTTAAGGTTTCTTTATAAATCCTATGGATCCCTAAAGCCCATGACAAGTAAAGAACATCGGCTTTCAATGAATTTGTCATAGGCTAAACAGACTTTTTTAATGTCTCTTAAAATGGTTATTATTCTGAATAACTAATTTTTATTCCATCTAAATATTTTTACTTAGAATTTGAGAGTAATAAACCACCATAAGTGCAATTAGAGCAGTCTGAATTTGAGTTAAGGTTATTTAAAAATGTGCATTTTTGGATTTGTTTTTTTTACTGAATAGTTATTATAAAACATATTAACATTAAAACAAATAAGGCTTTATTGGTGGTTGAAAAAGTTTGTATGAATACAAGAAAGTGATAAAGTGTGTTTCTCAATATAAGATACACATTGGATCATAGGTTTCAAGGATAAGAGGACAGAATACACTCCCTTATTGCCAGAATTCTTAATCCTACTAGGATCGCAGGGAGGCTGGCGTTTATCACACCATCCCAGAGCAACACACACACGAACCCATTGACACTCACACCTAGGGGCAATTTGGAACAGCCAATTAACCTAATGTGTGTCTTTGGACTGTGGAAGGAAACTAGAGTACCCAGAAGAAACCGATGTAAACATGCAAACAGAAACGCCTGAGCCTAGAAATTGAACCCAGAACCTTTTTTTTTGACATGATAACTACTATGTCATCATGCCACCCTAAGACAAAATCTGGAAAAAATGAAAGGAAAATCTCAAGTTTAGTAAAACTAGTGCTATACAAAGTGCCAGGAAAGGTATTAGCAATGACGGTAAAACAACATATACATATCATTTTGAATTTATTATTTACAACATCTTCACTTATCTTCAAGTATTGTCTCCTTGTCACATAAGACCACCAAAAACCAGGGAGAGGCGCAAGCAAACACGTGCCCCTTCCATGATGCTGCCACACAGATCTTTACAGACTGCTGTGCATGCGCATTCGTGGGCGTCCTAAAACACTTGGAGGAAAAGCGATATCCACCCCTTTTGTCCTAATGAGCTCACAGATGCCCATAATTGGCTGAAATAATTTAAAATAGACATACAATAAACACCAGCTCTATTCATTGATCGTGCTACCTTGTAACTGACTGAGCATGGCCTAATACTCTCATGAGCAAGCATCATTTATTTCTATCCAAGGGCCTGCCCACCCATGTTTTTAATGCATTCTTTTCCCTTGAGGTTTGGCTTTACATCCTCATGAAATATTGTGTGTCATGTGCGATATGGCTAAAGCTATGAAAATAGTGGCTGGCTTTGGCTAAAATGGCATGCACCCTGCAGCTGGCTGTCCACAATGGAGTTCAGAGCCAGAAGAGTATCTTGGATTTGGTGATGAAAGCTGGACACTGTAAACACTGACCCCTTGCCTTCTTGTGCCTATGGGCTACAGCAAGCTGTTGCCACTCACTGGAATATTACTTTCTAAATGATGGAAAGCCTTCTGGAACAAAATCACACACTTAACACATATGCTGCCGACTATGGACTTCCTGCAACCCTCACTGCAGGGAGTTTTTGAAAACCCCGAGATGTGTTTAAAGCATGAAGACTGATAGAGATGGTGTTAAAACAACAAAGCCTACATTCACAGAGCTCGCAGAGAAACACTTCCAACCAATTGGGTCTGATCCCATTTTCTGCATGGCAACTACTGGATCGCTGACATAAGATCCTGATATAAAGGCTGCTATATTTATGAGACTAAACAAGAACAGCAGCACGATAGTATAGTGGTTAGCATGTCCTATCTCAGCAAAAATGTTCTGGGCGGAGGCGTTTCTGTGTGGAGTTTGCACGGTCTCCACATGCTTGGGTGGGTTTCCTCTAGGTAGTCCTGTTTCCTCCCACAGTCTAAAGACAGACACATTAGCCTAATTGGCTATTCCAAGTTGACCCTAGGTGTGAGTGTGAATGGTTGTGTTCGTGTGTTGCAGTGCGATGGTCTGGTGAGCTGTTCAGGGTGTCCAGCCTCCCAGTGACCCTAGCAGGATAAAGCAGTTGAGTGAGACACTCTGTGTTAAACAGAAAGAGCTGATCACCCACAGATCTAGGGCACAAATGAACATGGTTCACTCTCTCTAGTTCAGATAAGAAGAGAAACAAGGCAAAGATGATTGTCTTTTTAAAGGAGAAGATGTTTCTTAGTAAGAAGTAGGCTGTGTTGTAGCGGTGATTTTATTTCATCATTAATATTCAAAAGGAGGCCCACTGCATGATAAGGCTTTTCCTTACAAGCTAATTTCTGTTTGGTAAAGAGGCCCATGTTCAGCCCTATTCTGGGATTTGCAGAAAAACATAAGAATACTGTATTCTGTATGAAAAATACAAGATGAGAAAGATAGCCCAATTTTTTTTATTACTTAAATGGTTTGAATTTCCTTTAATCATTAAATAATTTGTTTATCAAAACTATTTAGTGCATATTTTATGATGTCAGCACTAAAAAAACCCTTAATTAAGTATATAGCTTTAAAGATTTGTATGATTGAATTTATGCTTACTCACTAATAGTGTGATGAAAGGCTGAAAGATTTATTTTTATAATGAAGATTTCTTAGTTGCTCCTGGCACAAAATTTAATTTAGCAAACACATCTGTAGAGGAAACATCTTGGATTTATAACTATTAACATTATTATTCTTGTTTTTTTTTGTAAAGCACACTGTTTATCGATTTGTTGGAGTACTGAAATAGTGTGTTTTTGCATCAAAGCCAAGCATATGACACAGAGAGAATGTAGGCTGTGTATGTGATCTCCACCTCTCCCATGCTTAAAACTCATATGGTGCGCTCCATCAAGACAGGGTTTGGACTGAGCGCTGATCACAACAGCTCAAAGACAACAACGCTCATAAATCCATGAAAAACTATACACTGGACATAATCCAAAGGAGAAAGTATGCAGAGTTTAATGAGGACTGGCAAAGTCTTTTGTGAGATATTGCCTGGAAATATTTGGGGGGTAAAAGAAAAAAGAGAAATGAAGAAACACATGAGGCCTACTTTAAAAAAAATCTAACTAAACAAAAACACATCTGTATCGGTAATTAGTCAAATTATTTAAATATCTGTATTGGCACAGACTTTTGGTGCATTCACATAATACACCAAATTACAGATTATAGAGTAATCACAGTCGTCCCTGCTGACTAGTTTTGCTTTTGTGCACTAATTCACTTTCACAAAATAGTACTTTAAAGGTGTATCTACCTCAGGCATGAATGGCATTTTTAAAAATTCTCTGTGGGAAGAAAAATACAATTTATTTATTACCTCCAGCAAGGAACCTATGTTTTCATTGGTGTGAATTTATTTGTTTGTCTGTCTGTCTGCATGTTCTCAACTGCCTATCTAAAGTTTTTGACAGATCAGAATTTTTTTTAATGATGGGTAGGTGATTATCCAAGAATGTTTTCATTAAATTTTGGTAAAAATCCACTCATTGATGATGTTAAACAATTATTTAAAAAAATAAAATTAAATTTCATTCATTCATTAATTAACAATCCCTATCGTCACCGCTGTCCCCACAGTGCAGCTAACTGGGTTAACCAAGGCCGGCCATGTCATGTCAAAAGAACCATTGCTGACTTTCGTAAAGAGTAAGCTGCATAGCGTGTTTCTGCCCTGTGATTTATTATTTTAGTATTTTATATATAGCATTATAGACGTATTTTAGCAAGCTACAACTATGAAAATCTAAGTAAAAGCTACCACATGATAAAAATATACATATGTTCATTATTAAAAGGCTTGTCTTGCCTTCCATTTCACTTTGAGGCCAAAAGCATGAACATCTGTTCGGTTCTGCACCATGAAACCAAAAGGACCAACTGTAACTTCATTATAAAACTCCAACTCAAGCTTCCTGGAAATTTAGGACAAGTTCTGAACAAAAGAAAAAATAAAATTGAGCAGAATATAAAGAACCATTCTGTAAGGTGTATAGTGTGCAACAATTGTCACAATAACACTATACAATAACAGACTTAAAGTATGTAAATTACACAAAACCCTGTAATGAAGAAACTGCAGAATGAAAGAGTAAGCACTAGATGTCCAGCTGGAGTCAAGAAAATAGGTCAAACAAAAGTTTTCCATAACAACAGTGACTCTGAGTGAGTCAGATGCAGTGCTCCTGCTGTTTTAATGGAGACAAATGTTAAAATGTTTTTAGTGAAAGAAAAGGTCAGTATAACAGAGCTGAGAGCCTGGAGACAAACGAAAGAATGTGATTTTTTTTCCCCACAAGCTGACATTACAATATCAGTGGGACCTTTTTTTTTTTTTTATAAACCATGATATTATGTTACTGTAAAAAATTTCGCAGTTGGCATGGATCTGCTTTGCTTTTGTAACTTGGTTAGTGAACAGAATTGTCGGATGCTCATTAGTCACTAAAACAGTAAGCAATGAGGCCTTCAAACCTAGCCAAAATAAGGAGCCTTAGATTAGGGGTGTCCTTGTCCTCCATAAGAAACAGAGTATTGATGATATTTTGAATTAAAAGCAAAAATACTCATAAATAAATGACTGGCGGAGTGAACACACACACGTTCACTTACATTTCGCATCGCACCAATTGGCATATATGCTGTCATATCCTTGTTGTTGTATAATAGGGCCTAACGTTGGAAATTCAAATTTAAAAACTTACCTCTTCCGGACACAGGAATGCTCTGTCTAACTTGAAGATAATGTTGAATTATCTAATTAGATCCCAGCATTAGACCTACTGGAAAGTTCCTGTCTATGTAAATCTAATTATAATCTAAATTGTACAATTTCCATAAGCTCTCAAATGCCTAGTAATAATAAAATGAACAATATATAGTGCATGCAAAAGGTAATAAACACCCCATACCCACTCCTAGGGGCAATGTTCATGACTTTGGGCTGTCGGAGGAAACCAGAGTACCCGGAGAAAACCAACACAAGCATGGAGAGAACATGCAAACTTCTCACAAAAACGCCCTTGTCAAGCCCAGGACAGGGGACCTACTTGAGGTGAGGCAGATGTACGCCATTGTGCCACCCTTTATAAAGAACTGTAGAACTTTATTATAGATTACAAAAGAGCATTGATATTAACCTGACTTGAAACTGTACTACATTCAGAAAACAACACCACTCCAGTGGTATGCTGTAACATATTGTGTAATCCGTTATCATCACATCTAGACAGGAATGTCCCAAGCTGAGCCGAAGATCTTGATCTGTCCCTGACCTGCAACATGATGGAGAGACTATGCTGTAAACGCCACAAAGGGAAAGTGCTTTTCTTTCAAGTCTTACAACAGTGGATGCTGTTAAGGTTGGTGCGATTCCACTGCGGTCACCCTATTACATGAAGCCCATAAAGATAAGAAGAACACGGGGTTAGGAAATTTAGTGCACACTGATCCCAGTGGTGCGCTCAATAGGAAACATTCAGTGCTGGTTTTTAAACACGTACTGTAGTAAAGTGGTAACCCTTGCATTTTGACCAGAATGCTGAAACCTATTAATAAGAAATCCTAAAGATGTGGGAGCAAAAACTGGCATGTCTGAAGGCTTTAAAATTGGTGTGAGCATTTCAGAAAGGTGATAATGTTCATAAAACTATAATAAAGAAGGCATGATAACGGCTCCATTGAAAAACACTAAGTGTACAATACAGGTATTAATTGTGTACCCCTACCAAATGAAAATCCAAATATTTATATGTTTAAGTGAACTCCATGATCGACTTGCGACCTGTCCAGGATGTTTCCCACCTCTCACCCAATGTTAGCTGGGATTGGCTTGAGGCCACCCATGAACTGTCATGGATAAGTGGTACAGAAAATTAATAAATACTTAAATTACTGATGGTCTATTATGTGGGTTATGGATTTGAAAAGATTTTGCAGAAGAATAAAAGCCAACAGCTTTGACCTCTCTGCCACCATAAAGATTCTCAGTTCATGTTAATAACTAATAGTTATATTAATATATATTTAATATTAATAATAATATTTTAAAAAATCACTCAAATACCCTTAAAATCCACTTCAACCAGGAAGTTCATTTATAGAAAAATATTTTTGACATTTGACCTTGTGACTCTTGACTCTGTTGGGACCAATTCCAAAGTGTAATCAGTTCACCTGCTGGTTCCACACACATTCTACAAACATATCGAAATGGGAATCTTGGATGGATGGGTGGATTGATATATGAGTGGATGAGTGGAAAAGTAAATAGATGGGTGAATGGATGAAAGGATGGATGAGTGGATAAATGAGAGAACGGAAGGACTGGTGGGTGGCTGAATGGATGGATGAGTAGATTGATGGGTGGATAACTGCTGGATGAGTAGCTTGGATGGATGGACACATGAACAAATAAGACCAGACAAAAAAAAAACTGTAACACAACCAACTTTGAACTGGGTCAGTAGAAGGGCTGCACAGTGTATTGTTTTTGCATCATCACCATGACGTGCGCATGTGCAATAGTCACATCAAAGGACATGCAATTTTTTCTCTTTTCTAGAACATGTCAACTTTTGTTTTGCTTTAGAAGAGCATCTCTGAACCGACTCCTTGCTCTGCTCTGCTCTCTCTCTTGCTCTCTCTCTCTGAGTAGTCAGCTCACAGTCAGCCCCACCCCATATGCACAGTGTTCCAGCTATGTTGTTTAAACATGGCGCAGCGCCATGCCTTTCACGTGAGCACCATGCCTTTTTTTCATGTGCCATGCACTTTTAACTGCAACTTTGTTGTTATTTATACGCTATTTTTCTGCCTGCCATTATTTTCATGACCTGGGAAACCAGATCAGACGTTTAATCATAAGGAATGAATTTTTTTTCTTAACCGAATGTCACAGCACATATCAGCTTGCTTCTAGAGGCTTTTCCCCTGCCTCCATGACCCCCGCTTGACCCCAGCAACTACATCTGCCCCCTTGGAACTTTTCCTTAGCTGGAGTTATTTTTTAACCGAACATCCATGCACAATGAGCACCAGCTCGGCCTGTCTTCTGTGAAGAAGGTGCCTGGAAAGCAGTTGGGACTTAGGTGCCGTGCTCAAGGGCACTTCAGTCATGAATGTGGAGGAAGGGAAGGTGCAGCTCACCCCGCCACCACCACACATTATTCCTGCTGGTTAGGAATCGAACCAGCAACCAAAGCCGCTTCTCTAACCATAAGGCTAGGTCTGCCCACAAGACATCAGACAGAATGCAAGTTTTAACACCAAACTTTTTTTGCGTTTGTGCATGTGTTTTGTCACTCGTGTTAATTCCCCAATGTGAATGAGGTTTCCATCTATAATGCTCTGTTTTAATCTGGAGAACAGACACATGGCCTCCTGGATCCCTTTTATATACCAGCAATCTTGCTTGTTCACAGATGAGCCCCTTTATTTTAGGGTATGACATGTTAGATCATTGACCTTGGTGAATCAACCTAATTCTCTCCAAATAAAGCTTTGAGTCATTTGATAAGAAATGTATTTTTTAATATTGCAATATGTATTAAAAAAATGTAGTTTTTTCAAATATCATGCAGCCCTACTAGGGGGTTAAAAAAATATTTTTAAAATAATTTTAATTTAAAATATTTTTTATTTGCACCAGATTGAAAAAATCTCGCTTACGTATGTAAACCATGGTATGGGAACATTGCGGATATACCTACTAAGAAAAGGCTTTATTCGGGACTTTCAAATTGTTTTTGAGTAGCAGTAAAACCACTAAAAATAGCAGGAACCTTGTCCTCATGATGTCATCATTACCGTTGACCAACTTAAAAAAACACAGAATATGACGCTGAATTGAGGAGCCATCATGAGAAAAATGTATTGTATTGAACCTGCCCTTAATATGTAAATAAAACAAATCCAAGTGCTTTCTATTTTTGATTACTTTTTTACTCTTTTTTCTTTGTATATTTTACATGTAAGGGCATGTGGGGCAGTTTGGACCTGCGGGTTGTTTGGATTCTACCTTCCAAAACCAAATCTGTATTGCTGTGAGTTGTCTTTCCATAGTTGTATTATAGGAAGTGAAGTCACAACCCATCCATGTGATTTCTGCAGACTTCCTGTCATTGTGGAGGAAATGGTGAGTGAAAACTTACTTTTTGATGAAATATTCTGTTTTACTGCATATACTTTAAGGGCAAATCTCTTCTGTTTTCTTTAAATGCTTGGTCTTTGGCACATAAAGTGAGATTCTGAATGTGGAAAATACCACTTGGCCAAATTTCCTGCATCAATTCTACTTTCAAATAAAACAAAAAATCTTGATGTGAATGCTGGGGGCAGACTGTACCTCACTCATTGGTGTACATTGGACCCAGGGTCCAAAGTGCCCCAGCATACCATATCACTTGATATTACACTAATAAAAAGTGATTTTAACAAAGTTTTTCATACTTTTTAGATATATACTGTATCATCATGGTGAGGAACTACATGAAGAAAAGGCAGGAGGCGAAAACCTCCAAGGCAGTGATGAAAGAATCTGTATACCACGTGTTGGCTGGAGAGGCTTTGAAAACAGTTTCTAAGAGTAGTGGAATTCCACGAACATCACTGAGACGCCATGTAATCAAGATTAAGACCAAAGGTGCTGAAAACATCAATTATAGCAAGTCTACTGTCAATCAAACATGTTTGCAACTATGTGCACTATTTCTGTTTATTTCTGTCTGTTCTGTTTTATTCATTGTTTTGTTTAATGTACAATATATACTAAGATTAATCAGTAGCTATATAAAACAGATTCACAAAAATGCATCATATGTTTCATGCTACTTAAGCATGGGTCCAAAGTGCCCCATGCCGGGTCTAATTTACCCAAACCATAGGGCAGTTTGGACTTTTAGAGAGCAAACTTAGTTTCAGGTTTCATGTTTCTTTTAGTTGCCTTATGTTCTTTGTCTTTCCCTCTCTAGATGTAAAATCTTTGGACATGCTCTGTCTAACTTGAAAACAAAGTTCTAATTATCTAATCAGTGGCTTGCTAAACTGAATAACTTAACTAGGACTGAGAGTGCTCTTTTGGACACGCACACACACACACACACCTTCCGAATAGCAATTTGCTCTGTCTGTTGAGAAAAACAGCTTGAGCAGTAAGTACAGTGACACCGGAACAACTACGTGATCAAATATATTTTTATAATATAATATGATATGTGTGTGAGATGGGAGGAGGCACATTGCATGTAGGAGATATGCAAATCTTTTTCTTTTGAAAACGAAATGAGTAGACAGCTTAATTTGAAAGCCCTGAAAAATACTTTGCTACCAAGGTAGGGGAACATTTTTGACTTTGACTGTTTTTGGAAGGGTCGTTTGGGCAACTGGAACCACAAAAATTTTTGGTTTTGGCCTAGCCAACTAGCAGAGGAACAAAACAATTGAATATTATAAAAATGTAAATGTTATCCATAAGTGAAATATTATACAATTATACCCAAGACTGCTTTTGAGAAGGTTTATAGTAAGGTCTCTAATATCCAGGGGGGAAGAAACAACAAAACAAAAAACCTTGCGTTACACTGTCAGAAACTCTTTTCAAGAGTACAACATATAACCGCCATCAAGTAGCACTTCAGTGCAAAGGTGGTTTATTATTATGAGTACGGCGCTCAGTATTTACAGTTCAACAGAGTGCATGAAAGCCCAACAGTGTGAAAGGTCAGGGGAAAAAATTCTATACAATTACTTCAACAAGGAACTGAACTCGTCTAACTGGCAGAGGAGGAGGCATCGCCATAATGTATACTGATAATCTAGGCATTATACAAAAGTCTACAAATAGACTTAATTCATTTGAGATGTTATATGCTAACATAACATTTGCTTCCGGAAAAAATACGCTCACGCAGGTGATTCCCTTATTTACTATATACAGACCCCCAGGGCCGTACTCCGAATTCCTGGGTGAATTTGCAGACTTTATTTCAAACCTGGTTGTTTCTTTAGATAAAGCTTTAATTGTTGGTGACTTTAATATTCAT
>JAOUQZ010035822.1:0-14175 GCA_028564935.1 Neosilurus hyrtlii
GTGTGTGTGTGTGTGTGTGTGTGTGTGTGTGTGTGTGTGTGTGTGTGTGTGTGTGTGTGTGTGTGTGTGCGTGTTGAGCCAGCAATGATCTGGTGAACTGTTCAAGGTGTACCCTGCCTTCGCCCAGTGTCAGCTGAGATAGACACAGCCTCCCTGTGACCCTATTAGGATTAAGCCGTTCAGCAAATCAGCATCTGAGTATAAATAAAGTTTTCCTTACATACATTATCAATAATAGGCTGATATTTATATAAAAAAATGATATTTTATGATTTAGCAGGTGAAACCAAGCAATTCTAAATAAATCAGACGTTCAAAAGAAGAGGAATAGAAGATCTGCTGCAACAGGCTGCTGCACCACCGGCACCATCTTGGTAGAAGCCAGCACCTTAATAATGGAAGATGGAATGAATTTATATTTGTTTTTGCACTCATTCTCATTTGCTGAACCGTTTAATTCTACTAGGGTTGCGGGAAGGCTAAGCCTATCTCAGCCAACACTGAGCGAAGGCAGGACAGCTTGCCAGTCCTTAGTAGGGCACCACACACAAACACAGACACACACACACACACACGTACACAACCACACTCAGATCTAACGGCAATCTGGAACAGCCATTTAGCCTAACGTGCATGTCTTCAGGTTGAGGAAGGAAACTGGAGTACCTGGAAGAAACCCAGGCAAGCACTGGGACAATTCTTAGATCAGGCTTCTTAGATCAAATTGTAAAATAAACAACTATCCAGAGTCTCTGCTAGCTTTTATAATATGCAATAATTAAATATAAAAGCAATATGCAATATAACCTTCATAATTTATAAGATACACATACAATGATCACTTTAAATAAAGTCTTCCACAAGTTCTTTCAAGGCAAAGATCTAAATTTCGAGTGACAGGATTTAGTTGGATGCAGGGATCCAATTACAGCATGTTTAAATAATCCATGAACACCAGCATCCTCACAAAGGTCCAAGAGACATTGAGATGCAGATGCTGATTCAGCGACATCACTGTCTACCACAGAACGTCTCTCTCATTCAGAGGAAACAAGAGCAGATCGTGAGCAAGGTTCCAGCAAAAATCTGGAGAAGTGCAATAAAACCTGCCTCTTACCCAGGACACTTTCAATGCCTTCTTTCTGGTGGAAGACGCCGTCCATCGTTTAAAACCATTACACGTAAAAAACAAACAAACAAACAAAAAAAAAAAGCAGTTTCATAAACAGCCATTACATGTGATTCAGGCACTGCTACATATTTCACATTGTTATTTTTTTTTCTCCCCAAACCTAAAGTTTGTGCTGAAAATTGAGGAATATGACTGTTCATACACCAGGTCATCCCTCTGGACTGAGGCCTGACTTGTTCCTGTAGCCACATTTAGGTGCTTTCTGATAAGCAGAGCTTTTCCTGTAGACGGTGTAAGAATAAACGGAGAGGAAAAAAGTCTCACCGTTCTCCCTTCTCTCCTCTCTACAGACAGCAGATGGCTGCCTGCCATCAATATGGCTACCTTCAGCTAATAAAAAGCTTCTATTATAGAGCTGACACACTTGGTTTTATGGGTAATGGCCCAAGTGTCCGATATGGATGACCTGACAGCAGTTAGCACTCCTAATATCGTACAATCCATCCTGCTGCCATTCTGATAACGCCTTCTCTATAACAAGTTTATATTAATTAATGCGTGTGTGTGTGTGTGTGTGTGTGTGTGTGTGTGTGTGTGTGTGTGTGTGTGTGTGCAGCAGATGGTCTTTGAAAACAAAGAATGTGTAATGAACAATTGAGAAAATAATAATAATAATAATGATAATAATAATAATAATAATAATGAGAAGAAGAAGAAGCATGGTGGTGTGGGTTAGCATGTCTGGCTCAAAACAAAAAGGTCCTGGGTTTGAGTCCAGGGCTCGGGCATCTCTGTGTGGAGTTTGCATGTTCTCCCTGTGCTAACATGGGTCATTCATTTGCCATGGGTCTCCAAATACTCTGGTTTCCTCCCACAGTCCAAAGACAACCCTAGTAGTAGGATTAAGCCACTTGGTAAATGAGTGAGTAAGAGGAAAAAGAAGAAAATAAAAATAAAAAAGAAGTAGAAGAAAGAAAAGAAGAAAAAGAGTAGGAGATAAAGAGGAGGGGAAGAAGAAGAGAAAACAAGAAGTAAAATTGCTGCAAGGAGTAATTCACTGGTTCCAAGCAAAAAGATAATTGATAAGATAATGAAGAGTACAAGTGGTGATGAAGATTAATGAGGAAAAGGTTTGATGGTGATGAAAAGGGGATGGTGTCTCAGAGAGGGGTTGGAATCTGTGATGTTTTTTTAAATGGCCTTTTGGGGGAAAAGTGGCATGATGATGATGATGATGATGATAATAATAATAATAATAATAATAATAATTTTGGTGAAAACAATAGGGGTACAAAGCTAACAGTAATATGACAATATATAGTAAATTGCTATTATTATTATTATTATTATTATTATTATTATTATAAATGCTAATAATAAGAGATTTTGTATTGTTCTGAATCTGTGTCCTCATTTTCGCGGAGTGTATGAGTCTGCATTGCGTTACGGTTGTAATAATGTTATACGGTAACTCAGTCCCTAGGAGCCCCATGCCTCATGTTTCCATACTCTGTGATGAAATAACGGGAGATTAGTTGCCCCCCTGGGAGCTCATCTTCTCCTGAATGCCACTGTAATGGGATTAAAAGCAGTGGTCATGCTACCTCTTGCACTGAGTCGATCCACTATAAAATGCTGTTGATTTAAGTCTATAAAGTGGATAAATTGTCATGTAGAACAGCGATCAATAGGTCAGGATCAGATCAAAGCATCCATTAGATCATTACAGTCTGATGTAAGACTAATTCCTAACCAACAACTCTTTTATTTTGTAGTCACACACTGATTCAGGGAAGGAAAAATACGATGTCTCTGAGCAGAGCTGCTGTGACGACCCTTTATTAGCTGCTCACCCTCACAGCTGGTTTTTGTGTGTAGACTTGGCAGGAAATACTTAAATATGTGAAATATCCTCATGCAATGAAATTAGGGCACGGAAGAAGTCCAACTACTGTTGAGTGACAGACAAGAGTCAGCAGTCAATCAGGAGAAGGAGATTGGATGAGAAGCTGTTATAATTTTGTTGAGAAGCTATTATGTTTTTAAGTGTGCTCCGTAATGATCTCCAATTAAAATGGGGCGTGGTCAGACACGTTATAAACACAATACACTATAGTTCGATCACTCTTTTTTCTGGCATTTCCATCAGCCAATCGGTCTGTGACCATTCATACTATTATCCATCATCTCGAGTACTAACGCTGCGGTTATGGGAGTTATCAGTAGAACAAATGACTGATTTTTCATATTTGTGGTAATTGCACCATTAACCAGTTGTTGTCTTTTTTTTTTTTGGGAACAAACAAACATAATACATTATTTTAGCTAATTCAGATTTCCATTCATTTATTCATTCATTCATTCATTCATTTGCCAAACAAGTCAATCGTACTAAGGTCTTGGGGAGGCTGGAGCCTATCTCAGCCAGCTATGGGTATAGGCAAGGTACTCCCTGAACAACTTACTAGTCCATCACATTGCCAACACCCACATAATGATTGACACTCACACCTAGATGGAATTTGGAACAGCCAATTTGCCTAATGTGCATGTCTTTGGACTGTAGGAGAAAACCAAAATACCCAGATGAAACCCACACAAGCATGGGGAGAACATCAAACTCCTCACCAAAATATACCTGTTGAGTTGAGGACTCAAACCCAGGACCTTCTTTCTGTGAGGCAAACATGCTTACCACTTGGATACCAAAACACCACCATGCCAGCCAGTCCATACACACCATAGCAAACCTCACAGATATAGAAGTTATATTTTGGATGATATATTGCTATTCAGTAGGAGATCTCAGCTTTTTCACCTAACATGACCCGTCAAGCCACAGCAGCCTCCAGAAATCACCTCCAAGAGTATATAGAGGGTGACAGGCACCATTTGAAGGATCATCTTTAAAACATTAATTCATTCATTTTATAAGCGTTTAATCCTAATTAGGGTTGCGGGGAGGCTGGCACCCATCTCAGCCGACTCTGGGTATGGGCAGGATACAACCAGGACAGCTCACCAGGACATTGCAGTACCTTTAAAGTATGATGAACAAAATGTGTATTGGGTCAAGAAGTATTTTGTCTTTCATATTGCACCACAGGAAATGTTATTTCAACCTTACTGTATACTTATATACTGTACCGTATATTAGCTGATAATAAACATCTCTTAAATGTTGATACTAACAACCAAGTATTAAAAAATGCACTATTCATTTACAGTGACTATCAACATTTCCTGACAGTGAAGGTAGCAGTTTGTTGTGTTCTATGGGATGCATTAGGTATAACACCAGGGTATTAGATTGAAGCCATTGGATGGAACATAGACAGACAAGCCAATAATTCCTTAGTTTTCAGGGCTACTTGTTTTTCCCAAAGGAAGCACAGGTCTCTTATCATGGAGTAAACTTTCACAATACCATTTAGGCTGTTCTTGTCCTTCACAGACAACCCACTAAATCAGCAGCTGTGTCAGAATGCTGGAAGACTACCAGCGAGTGATTGATGAAAATTACATTAAATCATATCACAGATATAAAAACTGTTAAGCTTCCACATAAAGAATTCTTTGCTGTCCACACTTCTTTGGTAGCATGCATGAACCTGATAACCCACATGCTCCCAAAATTTTAGTTTGATGTCTGACGAAGCTGTTTAAAATTGCCTCTTTTATAGAAAAGTGTAATTTTCTGATTAATAGAAGACATGCATATGCAGTCATCATAATCCTAAACTCCATGTCTGGTTGACAGATCAGTAATTTATTGTATTCAGATTCAATGTTCTCATTTTTATGAATCTGGGGTTATCAGGTTCATGCATGGTGCCACAGACTTGACAAAGAGTCTGTGTTTATGGTGAACGTAAATTAAGAGTCAAACTATTTTTTTGATAACTATTTCTAGTTTGTCATTATTATGCATTAACTATAGTTTTTTTTCCCCCCATACCTTATACGAAAATAAAACGAAACCCTTCTAAACTGTTCTGTTACACTACAAATAAGCATATTTTCATCATGAGATGTTTTTTACTTACATCTACTGAAACACATTCAGTATTTTGCATTAGCCTGTTTAAAATGTACACCAATTGTAATTCGCTTCACTATTGCAAGAGTGTGAAATCACAGAAATAGGACGTAGACACGTCAGTTCCAATAAGACAAGATGCCAGAAAAATAACAGGTTACAGGCACTAACTAACAAATTTGATATAAACTAACTTCTGAGTAATATAAAGCTAGGCACATCTGCACATAATACTACATTACATTTACATACGTTAGACAGGCATTTGCTAATTTCCATGAATGCATGGCATATATACGCATACATTTAGAGCACAACTCTTAGGCAGAAACTGTTGTTTCAACATCACTCCTGCCCCACTACTCCTTGTACAATGGTGCCCTTTGTGCGAGGATTTATGATTTATAGACTCAAAGTCTTGGACTGCAGCTCACTGGACATTTCTACTTACAATTTACAACTAAGGCATACTATTTACTGTGTAATCTGAAGTTAGAACACAGCCTTAATTTCCTGCTGAGGATATAACACTTGGCATTCACAGCCATGAGAGTAATCCATGCAGTACACGCCAGTGCAGAGAAACCTAAAATTATGAAATATTTCTCTGTGAGCAGTATGCAAGAGGGTGATATTTCCGAATCGTATACTCCAGCTTTAATTAAAAATGTTGCTTTTTTTTAGGGACGGTTAATGCATAATGTATACAGAACCACCCTAATTACTCTAAGTCGGCATCAAAGGAGAACTTTGGCAAAATTCTTGTTTAAGGAATGTAAATTTTCAGTTTAACATGCTGGAACTTAAAACAAACAAACAATCACTCCAATATAAGCTAAAACTGAAAGACTGAACTTTTAAGAGGTGGAGAATGGCACAAATAACAACATATGGGAACTCATTAAAATTATTACCAATGAACTTCAGCGTATGGCAGTGAATGACAAAATTGTACATATGCTATAATTCGTCATACTGTGCTTTGCTTGTACTCTCACATTAAAGCATATAGAATATTACACACTGCTACTGGAAGTATTGGATAAGTAGCAATTCAGAAATGGCAGCACAGCTATGAATCTGTACAGGACGTAATTTTAGAATAAATTATCCTTTGCTTATCTTCTCCTATTCACCACTTCTAAAGGTAGAATGGTATTATTTTATTATTATTATTATTATTATTATTATTATTATTATTACTGTTGTTGTTGTTGTTGTTGTTGTTGATGTTGATGTTGATGTTGTTACCTTCATCAAAGTGGTTACAGTATGTTTTACATGTTTAGGTTTGTGTTTGTGTTTGTTAGCAGGATCACACAAAAAGTTATGAGCAGATTTTCATTCAATTTCTACCAGAGGATGAGCTTTGGAAAAGAAGGACTTCATGAGGTTTTATAGATGATCCGGATCAAATTCTGGATCCAGGAATTCTTAAAAGGATTCTTTAATATGGTGAGATAGGATGGTTTTTTGAGGTGTCGTGTTACAGCAGGCCCAGCAGGGGTGCTATTTACTTGCTTCATTCATCCATTTCCCGAATCACTTAATCCTACTAGGTTCACAGGAAGGATGGAGCCTATCTCAGCCGACGCTACGTGAAGGCGGGGTACACCCTGGAGATTTTATTAATTCATTGCTGGGCCAAAACATTCAACCATTCATACTCACTTTCACACCCAGGGACAAAGTGGCACAGCCAATTAGCCAAACATGCATGTCTTTGGACTGTGGGAGGAAACTGGATACCTGGAGAAAATCCATGTAAGCACGGTAAGAACTGGCAAACTCCACATAGAAACTTTCCAGCCCGGGCCTTGAACCCAAGACCTGGTGCTGTAAAGCGGTACAGCTACCCTACCGTGCCGCCTGTGCTGTATAATGCCTCTTCGAATTCAGTTTGTGAAAAGCACTATATATTTAAATTGTGCGCACTTTCTTATTTAAATGCTGAAATACTCATGTTCATGAACTTCGTGAAATTGTGTGCATATCAGAAATGCAGGCGCTGTAAAAGCAGGAACTGTAATAGCTGGAGTCTTCGGATGGGGGGGAGATGACAGGTGTATTTTGTCTCCAGTCACCCTCATGTAGTGTGTGGTGGACATGTGGCAGCTCTGCTTACCCTCATGACTCTTCTTTTGGAGTAAATGGAGGTGGAAGTGAACCTTCCACATTGTCCTCTATGTTCTCAATGCAGGACTTAATACATCTGTTACTCATCCTGAGATACATCCCTGCTTTTCCAACACCAAATTTTACTCATTTTTTAGTCATTCTACCTACTGATTCTAACAGTCAGCCCAGGTCAACGCAATTAAATGGCTTGTGTCAGAGCAGCTATTCTGACAGGCAGGTAATTGGAAGTGAAGTGAAGCTAAACTGTTGGTGTCCCTTTAAACTGTAGTGTAGAAACAGAAGCCTGATGGACAATTGAACAGTTTCAGCAATGACAGACTCTGACTCACGCAATGAATGAAGAGTACAAGTTTATGGGCTTGAAAATATTCCGTACATATACAGAGTGTCCCAAAAGTCACTGTACACTTTTAATAATTTCCTAAAAATTACATAAGAAACTGATTGTTCTCAACAACCTTCAGCCACCTTTGGACAAAGGGGACTGAAGATGCTGCATGAGATCTTCAAGTGAGGAGTGACCTTGCTAATGTATTTTTTCAACAAGACGGAGCCCCTCACCACTTTGCCAGGTTACTGAGAGATTTCCTGAACATCAAGTTTCCTGACCTATGGATGGGTTGAAGGGGTTCCCTGGAATGGGCACTCTGTATATGGTTACTATCCGGGACAGCACTGTGGCACTGAGTTTAGCACCTCGCAGCAGAAGTGGCATTGTGACACTACAATGAAAACTCACAAAGATGAATTATATATACACTATATATATATATATATATATATAAAACCAGGCCTTAGGCACCCAAGGCAAACAGGTCCTAGGTGAAGGTTCAGACTAAGTGTGGTTCAGAAGACCTCAATGAGAGAAACAAGTGCAAGGACACAGTTATCCTTGCCTGGAGCAAGGCCTGGGAGTGGGTCTTGAAGGCGAGTGCCTAGTGGTCAGGCTTCTGCCCATGGAGAATGGCAGGTGCCCAGCTCGAAGGTATTAAATAAGGTAATAAGCTAAAATAATGTAAATAATGTATTAATACCATTTTATATGCGCTGGGGTGGCATTTTGGCCTTATGGCAAGAAACCCCTGGGTTCGAGTCCCGGGTCGGGCAACTCTATTTGGAGTTTGCATGTACTTCCTTTGCTTGCATGGGTTTCCTCTGGCACTATGGTTTCCTCTCACAATTTAAAGACATGCACGTTAAGCTAAGTAAGGCGAGGATCACTGGAGGAGTAGCACCTTTCTGGTTGATCTAAGTCAGACTGGTCCCCCATATCCAGCAGCATGTGATGCACAACTTGTGGCCCACCATTCCATCTGTGACCACACCATCTAGCCTCTCACATGCTGAAGACAGTCCACAGTGGGTCCAAGCATATATAGCTACTGAAAACAAGAGATGAGGCTAACTGGCTATTCTGAATTGCCCCTAGGTATGAGTGTGAGTGTGAATGTTTGTGTGTCTTGGCCCTGCTATGGACTGATGTCCTATTCAGGGTGTACCCTACCTTCGCCCAGAGTTGGCTGAAATAGGCTCTAGCCTCCCAGCGACCCTAGTTCAACCAATGAATAAATGAATGATACAGTCTGGACTTTGCCTGGTTTAGTTTGGATCTCAGACAACTGCAGAAATAAAAGCCCAATAATAAAGTTAGTACAGATAATCAAGAAAAGAGTCTCCTTTCTCTCTCGTTATTTATCTACACTTTCAAATTAATACAGTATAAAGCCACATTCTGTACAAGGAAAACTCATAGTCACAACACTGCAAAACATTAAACAGTGCCATGTGTTAGCGTGTAATAACAGCTACATGTCATGTCATTTCAGTGATTATAACCTGCTGGCTGGGTAATGAAGTTTAATAACACAGAGCAGAGCAGATCCAGCAGGAGGGTTATGATGAGACAGGGCTCGATTAAGCTTTTCTCTGAATGGAAGTATTATTTTAAGTGAGTGTGTGTGTGTGTGTGTATATGTGTGTGTGTGTGTGTGTGTGTGTGTGTGTGTGTGTGTTTGTGTGTGTGTGCGAGAGAGAGAGAGAGAGAGAGAGAGAGAGAGAGAAAGAGAGATTTTGGCTGAAAGTTTTGAGTAAGTACGATTTTGTGTTTAAGAACTTGTCATTTGTCAGTGAGGTCTTATGGTCTTTTAGCTTGGTGGAACACTGTAATTGTGTATGTGTGTGTGTGTGTGTTTGTCTCCCCTCTGTTGTGAAGCTCACCCTGCTAGTCATCACAGTGTGACAGTCTGTCAGTCTGTTCCTTAAGTATTATGCATCACAGCTGCTCATCCCCACGGCGCTCAAATATTAAAGCATGAGTTGCAATTTCCATGAAACAAATCTACAACCAAACAACATCTGATCACTGCACAAATAGTGCATCCAAAGCAAAAAAGCAGTAGAAACAGTTCAAAAGGCACTAAATTAATAAACACTCACTCACTCCCTCAGCTACTCATTTTCCAAACAGCTTAATCCTACTAGGATCACGAGAATTTCAGCCGACATTGGCCGAAGGCGGGGTACACCCTGAACAGCTTGCCAGACCATCACAGTAATTTGCACTTTGAAATAGTCAGTTAGTCTATTGTGCATGTCTTTGGACTGTGTGAGGAAACTAAAAGAACCTACAGGAAACCTACACAAGCACCGAGAGAACATGCAAACTCGCCCTCACTGAGCACAGGACTCGAACCCAGAACCTTCTTGCTGAGATTTGTGCTGCCCCTTACATTAATAAACAAATGAATCAAATTAATCAGATACATCAGATCAGTCAAATGACTCACTGTTCGTATCATATAATTAAGATTATATGACTTGTAGCCAATAAGCAAACCAACAAATCGATGGACTGGGGGTGTGTGTGTGTGTGTGTGTTTGGGTGTTACAGAATAATCTTCAATGTAACATAAAATAAATCAGATCAAATTAAAACCAATGATCAAATGATTTGGTTTCATTTAATTAGATCTAAACAACACATACGATGACATGACTTGAACACCAAACAATATCAAAAATAAATGACTGGATGAATAAATTCAATTCAATCAGTTAAAAGTGACTCGTATAATCATATGATTTGAATTAAATTATTTAAATCAAACAAATAAACAAGCAGCAGAATTAAACTATACAAAAGAATCTGATCAAATGACACAATAAATATGATGAATCATTTCAATTAGACGCTGCTTAAAAGCGAAGCTCCCATATGATTTCCCTTACTTGAAAAATTTTTCGTGGGAACTCTCAAACCCCATACACTTACCCTACATACAGAATATCAAGATCAATTCATTTCAATAACTAGTTTATAGGCGGCACGATGGCACAGTGGTTAGCACGTCCGCCTCACAGCAAGAATGCCCGGGTTTGATTCCCAGGCTCGGCGTTTCTGAGTAGAATTTGCATGTTCTCCCCGTCCTTGCATGGATTTCTTAATCACAACTTAATCCTAACAAACACTTAATCCTAATTAGGGTCGCGGGGAGGCTGGCGCCCATCTCTGCCGACTCTGGGCGAGGGCAGAGTACACCTTAGTCAGCTCGCCAGGCCATGATTTGAATCAAATTATCTGAATCATACGAGCAAACTTACCAACAATTATACCAAAATACAACATAAATGCATCACTTTTTAGATCAGTGAATGTAAAAAGATGGGAAGAGACTGAGTAAATCATATTAGAAACATGTAAATGAGTGACTTCATCTTAGCCTAATTGAAATAAATTCTTTCAAAAAAAAAAAAATCATAAAAATTAGTAACAGGTTTGTCTGCCATGCAGCATGGATAATGTAGCAAATAGTCACTATATGGTACTGGTTTTAATTTATCCATGTGCTCATCTTACAGCATGTCCTATAGTATGTGGATGTGATCAAATGATCAAACTGCCTTGTTTTAAGATTTTACGATAGTCCTGGGGTTTGACCTTTCACAGTCACTGAAGGGGTCAAAGGTAATTGTCCGATTTAAAAGTTCATATATGGTTTCCTATTAGTGTTCCTTAGTAACTGTTTGTATCAGCACCCATTAAACATTTAAAATCCTGTGACCTTGATTTTTATTTAAGGTCAAGGGGGAGTATGTCATTATAGGCATGTATATTGTCTCCTATCCATTCCTCATTTCATCTGTGGGTTTATATCACTTTCTTAATGCATGTAATTTTAACTTTAACATGGGAAATAAGTCTCCCAAACTGTATTACTGTGCTTTGACCTTGACCTTTGACCTTAACATTACAAAATTCTATTATCTCTGGGAAATGTCCCCAACCAAGTCTAGTTAAAATCTATGATGTGGTCAGGATTTTGTTCAAAATCAAACTAACCAACAAATATATGTATATGTTTTATATATATATATATATATATAACATATACATTAATACAACGAAGAATACTATTTCGGAAGTATTTATGATTATACATTAAGCTTACTTGTATAAATAGTGAGATTTTTTTTGGCAAAAATGCTGTAGAGGTTTTATTAATATTTTAAGATCTAGACAAAAAATGCTGTGTATAAAATATTTAAATATTACAGACATATTTGTAAATGTAATAGCTTTCAGGTTGGAAAATCACAGGATCACTCTCATACACACTTAAAATGGTAAAATGATTGAGTTTTTCATGTTTTTTATAACCCACATCCAGCTTCTCAATCTTCCCAGACTTTCTCAGTGCAGCTATTATCATCATCACACTCATTTGAACGCTGTGAGTAATGTGACGGTTATCTGTGAAACCCCAAATTGCTCCATTAAGTAAGCAGCAATCAGTGAACACTGACAACTGGTTCGATAAGTAATGATGTTTGCAGTGCAGGGTTTTCAAACAAAAGACAAGCTATTACTGTAATTACCCAGCCAAATTCTGCACCTGTGTGAGTTTGTAGGAACTGACAAGTAATGCTGAATTACTGAATCCAGATCGACAGCATATTGGTATTTTTAAGCATTTTATTAAGATTCCAGACTATTTTAATACATTAGTGTTTCTATAGGAACAGTTAAATTACTGGGACTGGTATGACAGACATTATACAACTAGAATAAGTGAATTTAAATTTTATTTTAAATTAAACTATAATCTTTATAGGGTACCTGTGGTGAATTAGGATTATTAGCTATTAAAATGATCACGTATAACATCAGCGCTTCCTTTCTGCAACATCAGTCCTTGCCCATTGTCAAAATATGTGCGAGTGCTGCAACACTAGGCATGCTCAAAGACATGCTTCCTTCCTCACTGGCTGTTCCAGAATGGTAGTACACGAATTCATTGCATTGGCCAAGCTACGTCACTGACCCCCATGCATCATAACTCATTATTGGCCAGTGCTGAGCTGCACAAACAACAAGCACAGAAATTGCAGAAAACATTTCTTTTGTATTTCTAAACCAACTGATGACAGAAGAGCCACGTTGGTATAATGTTGGCTGCATAAGCCATTTTGGATTTGCCATCATGGTCATCTCTGGCAGCATTCTCATCCTCAGAGTCACTAGAATATGATGTCTCACTGTCTCCACAAGACTCCTCCATCTCTGGTTCAAATAGGTAATGATTTACACCCATTTCCTCCAACGTCATAGCTGTAGTGACTTCTTAAAAATGTGTTTTTTTTCACCTGTTACTCACTGAATAGATCTGTTCATTTACTTGCCCTGCACAACCCCGCCCAATGTGTTCATTAGGGATACAACTTTTTTTTTTCCTCAAAAAAATTTCCTGTATCATATTAAGGTGAGCTTTTATGCATAAATAACTAAACTGAAGTCAATTTTGAGTTATCTTTAAAAAAGTTCACCCATGAACCCATGTTTGTACTCTTATCCAAAACTTGTTTGAATATGGGCAAGGTTGCATAGCACTCTTGGCTTTCAATAAATTCTTAGCATTTATAAGATTTCAGGTGCGAAATCTGTCTTCGCAGACAGTCTACCATCTCATATGACTTGGCGAACCACTGGTTCAGTGATCAAATGTACAGAGCTGAAGATTATGCAGAGTTATTGCAAGCCTTACAACGCTACAAAACTGCTTTTAAATGCTTGATAGATTACTGGAAACAACAGCCATCAAAACTAAACATCAGCAGAAGCAATCAATGCTTTGAGTGAGCAATTAAGGTCATGCAAGGACTACATGCCACATGCAAGAACAAAGCCAACCTTCCATTGCGTTTCATTCACTCTAATGATTTGCCGCAACTTGACTATTGACTGATTTGACTTTATATTACTTACCTTCTTTTTATTTTCTGGAATGCAGAATACAGTTCTATTAACAGTTATGGATTAAAAGTTTTGGATCTTTTTCCCATTTTTGTTTATTATCGAACCAGGGTTCTAGTTTTTGGAAATCCACCCAAATGCAACCGAGAATAACAATTTCAAAGTTACTCATGGGTGAACGTTTTGATCAAATACAAAATTATTGTATTCATTTTCATTGTTTTCTAGCAAAGCTCATTAGAATATGATACAGGACTATGGGGTTGTAAAAAAGTTGTATCCTAGTGTTCATGTCACTTCTGGGGAAATGACTGCTATCCATTGGTTCAGCCCTGCAAGTAATACACGGGAGAAAATTACCCAGTTTTAATGCTTTTTCAAGTAAATTACCTTAAACTTATTACATACACACATATAATACTGTAAGGATGACCAGTACCGGTACTCTTTAATCTAGTGTTGTGTTTTCTGTAAGATGTATTTATTTAAAATTTACTGAATGAGTCCAGGGCGGCACGGTGGCGCAGTGGTTAGCACATCCGCCTTACAGCAAGAAGGTCCTGGGTTCGATTCCCAGCTCGGGTGTTTCTGTGTGGAGTTTGCATGTTCTCCCTG
>JAOUQZ010035861.1:0-11044 GCA_028564935.1 Neosilurus hyrtlii
TTACTAGTTAATAAAATGCTACAAAGAAATTTACATTATATATATATATACACACACACACACACACAGGATGCAGGGTTCATAGCCTCCTGACTTCAGATTAGCTTTATGGAAGAATCCCATTTTCCAGTGTATGGATAGAACATGGATGAACCCTTTGTCCCATCCTTTAGAAGAAAATAAGCCAGACTGTTACTCCCACATCATAAATGGATTTACACGCTCTTAAAAGAAGAACTTCAGTAGTATGTAAGTAGCTGACCTGATGTTAAAGTTTATTAGCCATTTCACATCGGTATCCTCTAGAGCGCTCATAGAAAAGATTATAATAGAGATTAACAGGAATGTTGTTTTGGCTCGGCTGCTGACTCACAGCAGTTCCATGCATACTGAGCATTCTGCTCTACAGTGATCTGGCCACTGGGATCCTCCTCTGATAATAGTTTAGTTCAGCTTTACTTTCGTGTATTAAAAATTATTCCTGTGTGACTATTTGTTGATGCTGTCCTCAGTTATTTTCTCTTTCGTACAGCTATTGCAGCTGTTGTTGTTAGCTTGTTAGCACTTCTGGTAGTTATATCTGAGGTACGGCACTGAAGAAGTGCCCGAGTCCATCCGAATTTTTGAGTACTGAAAATTCTCAAGTCAATAAACAGAGCTCCTGATGAGATTTTTTTGTTGGCTGTTGTTTTTTTTCTTCTCAACATAATTATTCTGTAGGCGTCATGGTGGCGTAGTGATTAGCATGTCTGCCTCACAGCAAGAAGGTCCCATGTTTGTCAAGGGCGTACTCCGGTTTCCTCTCACAGTCTAAAGGTATGCACATTAGGCTAATTGGCTGATCCAGATTGCCCCTAGGTGTGGATGTGAATGTGAATGTTTGTGTGTTTTGGCCCTGCGCTGGTCTGACGAACTGTTCAGGGTGTACCGTGCCCGGCTGAGATGGGCTCCAGCCTCCCCGTGACCCTAGCAGAGGATTAAGCAGTACAACAAATGAGAGAGAGGTTGTTGTTTTTTTTTTACAGTATTAATTCCCCAAGGGAAATTTTGACTTCTGCATTTAATCCATCCATACTGAGCATGCACACACTTGGAGTAGCAGGCCGCTACACATTGTAGCGTCCGGAGAGCGGTTGGGGTTTAGGTGCCTTCTTGAAGGGCACTTCAGGCATGAAGGTGGAGGAAGGGAAGGTGCAGCTCACCCGTTTTCCCTCAGGTTCGGGAATCGAGCCCAGAGGCACTTCTCTAACCATTAGGCCACCTGATTACACCTGAAATCATTGTAACTCTGACACAGACAGATCCGTAATATTCATTTTACATATGTAAAGAAAACTGCTGTGTTATACCATAATCGTGCTCGGGTAGACATTTTGTGCAGATTATCTTTTATTTTGACAACTAATACCGCTTGTAATTCTGATCTCCTGTAGTCACGAACCGTAAAAATATCCCGTCTTTAGTGAGCAGCTCTTCTGAGAACTTAATATCTTCTGATGCATGAAAAGCACTTGTTTGCTCGCCTTAAAATAAGAGGCATAAATTTCAAACACACTACAGCTGTTGATGCTTTAAAGATAATGCCCACCGTTAAACATTCTTGTGCAATTTGTACTTCAAAATTACAGTAATCCTGCGTTACTTAACACAAATAAACTTTGTGTCCTGTAGCGTTCATTGTGAATGTGTTTTTTAAAGTATGGCAAGGTTCACACGCAGTAAATAGAGGTAGAGACATGTTGAACATGCTGTCGCATCCTAACCCTAACCCTAAACCTAAACCCTAACCCTAACCCTCATCTGCATCTCAGGGAGGCCCTAAAACTTATAACCGTTCTCAGCCCATTATATGCTTCTTTACCCTCCACCGCTTTTCTCGGCCCCTTCCATAGTGAGCTTTCCTGTGTTCATGGAATTAAGAAACAGCCATACGCCAAGTCACATACAGAACCTACTCCGTGTTCTCCACACATAATAAAGTGCACTTGATTAACTACCTTGAGATGTTTTACTGTGCGAGCCTCATTTATTGCCAAATGTTTGCCCAGAATGCAGTTTCCCCAACAGGATGCGCCTTTTTCCTGAGGATGAGTCTCTTTCCTCGAGGCGTTCGGACGAATCCTCGTGCTTCATCGTAATACTGTCTTGTCAGTTTGTGTGAACTTGAGAAAGCACAATTCAGGGCGATGCATGTTGACAGGGAGATAAAGCCCGACAGCTTTAAACCACCCGAGCAAATATTCCGAGCGGGGGAAGTTGCCGCAGCTGTCTGTCAGGCAGACTAGCGAGAAAAATCGATTGGACGTTGATGCCTTTCCTTCAGTGCGCTCAGTAAAAAGCACTTATTAATTTTATTATCTCCATAAGAAACTAAAGTCAGATTTTTAGATATTAGCTTGCAGTTGACTTGTGTTTACATGTGCAAATTAAATCCATTTGTGTCCTTATTCCATAAAAGACTACATTTCTACTAAGCTTCCATGCAAACTGTTGTTTAGTTGGCTTGTGTACAATGCATAGAGCTGACTTAAACAGGCAAGAGGCTGCGCGTGTTGCAAACTGCCTCAAACCTTCTACTGACTTCAGCGGTCTTATAAGATCATTACAAATCACACTATGCAACAAGGATCTAATAAACTTGGGTACCACAGCCAAGTAGAATGTAGGATGGTATTTATGAAGGTATGTAGACAGTATGATTATGTATATATATGGTATAATGGTATATATGAAGGTATGTAGACAGTATGATTGTATATAGATGGTACGATGGTATATAGACAGTATTATGGTATGTGAAGGTATATATGGAGGTATACAGACAGTGCAATGGTGCGTATGAAGGTATGTAGACTATGATTATGGATAGATGGTTTTATGTTATACAGACAGTATGAAGGTATGTACAGAGGTATACAGACAGTACAAGGGTATGTATGAAGGTAGGTAGACTGTATGATTGTATAAAGATAGTTGAATTATATGTGGGTACCAGGTAAGCCTATCAGGAAAGAATCCTGGGCGGGGCTGCCAGCGCCACACAGAATCCACAGTGCCACTAAAATAAATTAAAAAAATTCTATGCTGTGTGTGTGTGTATGTGTATGTGTGTGTGTGTGTGTGTATGTGTGTGTGTGTAATGTTGAGGTTCTCTATGCCAACTCGGCTTTTTCCTGCTGGGATTGCCATCTGCTCTGTGAGGAGTGTGCAGGTGTGTGAAATTTATGCTTGGTTACGGCACCTTGTGGAGTGTGTGTGTGTGTGTGTCTGTGTTGGGGAGTGGGTGTTCAGAGTAGGAAGATTCCCCAAAGATACTGCTCGTTGTTTACCTTGTGACGTTTAAACACACACACACACACACACAAACACACACACACACACATACACACACACACACACACACACACGTTCCACTTACTGTGTGCATTTGCTCTTCAGCAGCTGAATACAATGTCAACAGCTTGGCTTGCTTCCTACCCCCTCTCTCGCTCTCTTGTTCTGTCTCTGTCTCTCTCTCTCTCTCCTCCCTCCTCCCTTCCTTCCTTTATCTTGCTCTCTCATTCTTCTCTCAGTCGCTTCTCTCTCTCTTTCTCTTTTTTCATGTTTTTTAATAGTTGTGGTTTTATTGAATCTTATTTACTGCTGTTTCATGAGCCAGCCGTCTGCTTATGGAAATGGTATCTTGTTCTGACTCGGAATGGGGTAAAAACCTGGTGTGTGTGTGTATGTGTGTGTGTGTGAGTGAGAGAGAGAGAGAGAGAGAGAGAGAAAGAGAGGATAATATTGAGAGAAAGAGAAACATTTTACAAAGGTGCTACAAATTTAGTAACCGAAAGAACAAGATCGCGGATACAAGCGGCTGAAATGAGGTTCCATCTGAGAGTAACTGGGCTCAGCTTTAGGGATAGGGTGAGGAGCTCAGACATTTAGGGGGAACATGGGGTTGAGCCAATGCCCCTTTGCATCGAAAGTGGTCAGTTGAGGTGGTTCGGGCATCTGATTAGAATGCCTCCTGCCTGCCTCGCTTTATAGGCACATCAAATTGGGAGAATGCCACAGGGTTGACCCAGAACTGCTGGAGGGATTGTATATCCTCAGGATTCCACAGGAGGAGCTAGGAGGTGTCGCTGGGGAGAGGAACGCCTGGGTTTCCTTCCTAGATCTGTTGCCCCACGACCCGTCCTCGGATAAACGGAAGAAGATGGATGGATGGAAGGAAGGATGCTACAAATTGACTAACAATTCTAGTTTTCTGTATTTTTCTGAGCTCTAGGTAATTTAGTCTTCCTGTTCAAACTGTATGTTACAATTTCATCATCAGGGGTTCTGGTTTAATTGCATTCCGTGTATTAAAGTACGACTTTATTGCGCTGATAAATCCGCTTGACACTGAAATCACAGCCAAACGCGCGGAACAAAGTTCATCTATCCAACTAATTCTCAGCTAATTAGAGACATTAGTTAAAAAAACAAGATCAACACACATGCCTTAACACAAGCTCCACTCAATCCCAGTAACATCCAGTGTGTGTGTGTGTGTGTGTGTGTGTGTGCAGGAAATGGAGTGACATGTACAGTAAGCCGTGTCCTGGGAGTCATATTCAGCATGTACGAATGCATAGTGCTCTTGCAACTGTCACACACACTCCTACGGCCCGCCTGTCTCTGTACCAGCACATGCTTGAAAAATCTGAGCCAGCGTAGCCAACAGGACCTGGATAGATTATCTATCTATCTATCTTTTTATATATGTATAAACAGGCTGGATGCAATATGTTAAGCACATAGCAATGTGACATCGACTCCACGGAGACTCTGGTTCTAGATGTGTGATCGAAAAGAAGAGCCAATTAGAACGAAAACAAAATGATAAGAGATGGGGGTTTATGAAGAGGAGAGGAAGGAGGTGTGTCTAGTTATTAGGATGGCGCATTCCAGCTGTTCCAGGGGTATTAAGGGGAGGTGTCATATGGCGTTTTCTCAGGTGAACGCTACAGCTGAAAGTTGCTCTTTTACACATGTAGCACCCATCAAGGAGATTGATTGTCCATGTCGGATGCATTCTTGCCTACTTGAAACACTGTGATTTAGGTGAGAACTGGCACCCGGGGAGAGCATTCCGGAGACAGGACATGACCCACAACGTATGCTGTGGAAATCTCGCTCGCTTAGCCGGGTTGTAATATGGGTGCAGACAACACATTTCTTGCCGTTCCCCGACTCTGTCTAACGATTTTTCCATCAGCGCTCCAGCGGCATTCATCCGGTTAGACATTTTCATTGGGGTTCATCAACATATCCTCTCGCTGTCATCCGACATGCTATATCCTCATATTACCTCAATCGGACAAGGGATGAGGCAGGGTAAGGTTAGTACAGGGTGGCCCGAAAAATTAGATGTGGAGAATTATTCGGACTGGTGGGGTTTTATCCGTGGAGGCTGGAGGTCGAGGTGGATAAAACCTCAGAGATCGGAATAATTCTCCATGTCACACAGAAGCTGAATTCTATAATTGTTCTATTATTCATTCTAAATATTCATTCATCAAGTCATTCACCGAACCGCTTAATGCTACTAGGGTCATCGGGAGTCTGGAGCCTGTCTCAGCCATCTCTGGCTGAAGACGGGGTGTACTCTGACCCCTAGAAGTGAGTGTAGGTGTGAATGGTTATGTGTGTGTATGTGTGTGTGTTGGCCCTGCAGTGGACCAGCGGGCTGTTCAGGGTGTAACCCTGGAAGTGGGATGAAGCGGGTTGGCAGATAAATGAATAAATGAATGGATTCACATAAGACAGAATTGAGAGGCCAAGTCCTTTTTTGAGAATCCTTGGTTGTGTGTGTGTGTGTGTGTGTGTGTGTGTGTCCCTCTAGTAAAGAGAGACAGAGAGAGAGATTGTATTGTTGCATAATATTCTGTGGCAAAGCGAAAAACTGGGTCTCAACATGACAAACAAACAGCGTGTGTGTACATGTTTGTCTCCAACCCTCTGTTTAATGTGACAGTGAACTGGTGTGTGTGTGTGTGTGTGTGTGTGTGTGTGTGTGTGTGTGAGGAGCTCTTGGGATCTTGTTAATGTCTGCTGCACAATAGAGCAACAGCAAAGCCTTTGGAGAAGCTCTGTGTGTGTGTGTGTGTGTGTGTGTGTGTGTGTGTGTGTGTGTGTGTGTGTGTGTGTGTGTTTGTGTGCGTGCTTGCGTGTGTTTGTGTGATAGCACTTAGCCCTGGAGGCCTGTGTGTTATTGAGTGATTCTGGATAGGTGCAGTATGATGGAGCGGTCAGTGGCTTCTAAATTATTTGACTGTTTTCTTACAGCAGCTTTAATTATTGAGCAATAATATAGAAATAATTTGGTTTGATAAGAATTAAAGAGAAATATCCAACATGCCTGAGGTGTAGATTTAACAAGAACGAATCAAATCAGCAGAACTTGAAATCAACCAGGAAATTAAATGCACTCACAAATTGCTGCATGTTGGAAGATCTGGACCTCACAGCGGTAAATACGCAAAAACAAATTTCACGTCTTTTTCATTTTGACTTGAATTTTTATTCACCTGTTGTTGGTTTTTCCACATATAGTAAAAAAAAAAAAAGAACCTTTATTTGTTTATGTCACTTGATGTAGTCTATAAATACCTTATCTTTTCTAGCAGATTTCCTTCAGCGAGATGTACGAGCACATAGTAAAGTCTGATTAATCTGCTGAGAGAGTGACGAAAGGACCGGCTTTGCACTAAAAAAATGTAAACATTTATTGTGCACACGGTAAATGAAGACCGGTGGGAATTAAAAAAACACGTTTTTCCCAATTTGATTTTATTTTTTTATTATTGTTATCTTTTTTTTTTTTTAGAAATCATGAATATTAACTGAGATCCGTGAAGGAAGGAATGAAAAAGAATGGGCTAACCTACATTTTCATGGTGTATATGATAAACTCTAAATTATTAGGCTACACAGACACCATTAGCTACTGAGCGCTAGCTTGAATCAGAGTGTGCATAGCTCACGTGACCTGCCTCGGTCATGGTTAAGATATTGTGTGTACAAATACACTCTGAAAGCCGTGTTATAGGTTACTTCTCTTTCTTCCTTTGTAGTGTACACTTTAAAGTCTTCAAGTGTTAGCGACACTATTACACAGCTCCTATGTACCTGCACGAGCGCACTGGAAGCTCAGATGTCTGTTGTTTTTTAAAAAATATACAAATTTAACCACGAAAATCTTGTTTTGTTGTTTTTTTTGCTTGTGGTACCGTGTAGTATATACTAAATCTATTATTAGCCTCAGGATTGGGGGATGTCCCTGAAGTGCTCAGTTCCCTTGACGTTCACCTCGACTTCAGTGTGTAATTGATACTTATAATTAAAAAGACCCTGGAGCTTCACGTTAACATGTTACAAACTGCTTAATAATAATATAAATTACTAATAAATAATAAATTAAGCAGCAACAACAGAAATAATAATAAAATGAAAATAATAAACATTGTTGTAAAAATACAAACTTAATATCCGCAGTAAAAAAGTTCAGATCAAAACAAAAGAGTTTAGAAAGTAAAATAATTACGTTCCCTTCGGAGTCCTGAAGTAGATTTGGTATTTTGATTTTTATTTATTTATTTATGTATTTATTTGCTTTTTTTACATTTCAGAGTTAATAGAACACAAACATATTTTTATACTGCAGTGATAAAATTCCAGGCTTGTTACTGTTAGAGTCTTTCAGAAATTACAAGTTATTTTATAGCTTTTAAAGGAATTTTATAGGCTTTGAAGGTGTTTATGGTAGTGTGAAGTGTGAAGGGAGTGCATTCATGACCCTGAGACTGAGCAGATCCCCCGCTGACGTTAATAAAAGGGTTTTTACGGCCTTTATTTTAAAGGAGGTTTACAGGAGTTTTGTGTATTGGCAGATACATGTTCATGGTGTCTGGTTGAAGTGTCGCAAAAGTGAAGAGGGCTTTCTGTTCATGCTGGAGGTTTTTTGGGAAATTTAAAACAGTTGATTGTGAAACATCAAGGTGGACAATTCTTCCTGAATTAAAAAAGAGGCAGATTTAGCTTTAAAGCTCTGCTTTAAGGACTGAGGTGAAAATGGAAGAACACCAGGAACAGTGCTTTATAGTATCACGTTAATCCACCATGAATTTAAGCCTATTGAGCCTATCGAGGGCGGTACGGTGGCGTAGCGGTTAGCGTGTCCGCCTCACTGCAAGAAGATCCTGGGTTTGAGTCCCGGGCTCGGTGAGGGGGTTTCTGTAAAGAGTTTGTATGTTCTTCCCGTGCTTGCATGGTTTTCTTCTGGGTGCTCCGGTTTCCTCCCACAATCCAGAGACAGGCACATTAGACTAATTGGCTGTTTGCCCTGCATTGGTCTGGTGAGCTATTCATGGTGTACCCCACCTTCGCTCCGTGTCGGCTGAGATAGGATCCAGCCTCCCCACGACCCTGTAATGAGTGAGTGAGAGTGAGAGCCTATTGAGCTAAAACATACCACATTCACCCTAGCAAGAATAACATTCGGTCTTATGAGACTTCCAGATTACCTCCACCAAGGACAGTAGACACGATAAGTCGAAAATGAATGGATAGATTTCTATAAAAAGTAACCAAACGAAAGTATGATTCTTGGACCAACTAAGAAGTTTTTACTCTTGGGTGTGATCCAGATCCAGATGGAGATCCCGGAGGGTTTTGAAAGATATTTTTTTTAACGCCGGGGGCAAAATTCCTGGATTTTGAAAAGCTTACAGGTTGCACTACCTTGGTGGAGGTTTGCACTCTCTGAGTGCCTTTCTAGGCCTTTTCTGTCCTTCTCTTTCCTCCACTTCTTCCTTCATATCAGTCTCTGCTGGATTCACGTCGTCCATTTTAAGAAAATTTCTTTAAGTTCACCCCTGATGGCACAATATTCTTTGCCCACCATACCAGTTACCCCTACGCACAGTGTAAACACATCACCCTCACACACTTCATCCTGAAAGTGGCTCCATAATAGCCTTTGGTTTCTACCTGACCCCTCACGGGAGTCTTTTCAAAGGCCACCTAATGTATACTTTTGTGTTTTCTGTTCTTACCTGCCAAGCAGATGGACAGGAAGAGACGTGGGATGGAGGTGGGTGCGGAACACGGCAGAATGTTTGCTAGAAGGAGGTGTGTGTTTGGGCAACTTCAAGATGGTCGATGCAGTGGGTTGTAAGATGAATAAGCGTGTACTGATGGGGTCTGTGATGTTCTGCAGTCAGGTTGGCTTGGGAACGTGGGAAGACTTTTGGGTCTTACGGAAAATCGAGCCGTACAGGCATCCCTTGGAAATCTTCATGCACCTTGTATTACCCGTGCCGATTGGTGTCAGCTTCTCTGAACTGATTCGAGCTGTCCGATTGGTCGGTTTTCCGATAAGCATCTCTCAGGTGTTCATGTCTCTAAGAGCAGGAGGTTTTCCTATCGGCGTATCGATGTCACCACAGAAAGAAGGATGCCCCTGTTTGAGCTTTTTGCTGAAAAGGCTCACCTGGCTGGTGGGTGGCTCAGTTTGCAGCTCGGTGGTAATGGAAGAGCTTTTAAATGCAATGAACTGAGGGAACTCTCTAGAATAATCTGCAGTTAAGTCGCAGTGTTTCAGAGGGACAATCCACGTGTGGATTTATCCAGGGTTTGTTTTAAGAGCCTGGGAAAGTCATTCCTTATGGGCTGCCTTGCACTAAACTCACAGCTTCATAGACTGATTTCACAATAAGCTAACGTAACATCTTATTTGCCTCAAAAGAATCAGAAGTCCAGTGCTTTTCCGGTCAGCATGAGAACTGATCAATCATTTTGTGTGGGCATGTTGGTTTTTTTCATAATCAGCTGTTTACCTTTTCCTGATAAGCCCTCTGCAGAGTAAATATGTACAGACTTGTCCCACATACCACTGTACAACCTACTTACTGGACGTTACTCTCAAGGTTGAGTATGTGGCAATTCAAGCACTTATTGAACGATAGGGCTGGGTGATACGCCTGAAAAATAATATTGTGATATCGCGATAACAATTTATCAATAATGTTTAGAGACGTTGTTTAAAGAACGCGACGGCACGTGGAGATTGCTTGTAAATGTACCAGCGCTCTAGGGAACGCTTACTAGCTTTTGGGTTTCGTGCACACCGCGGCCATCTTGGGCTTGCTGGATACCTAGCATAGCTGTTCACTGCTCCGAACACAAGCCGCTCATTCATGAGCAACGATTCTGCATTTGCTTGGTGTGTTTTTGCTATTTGCTCCATGACACTCCCCGTACTTGCTTTGCCGCTGTTCTGGCCTTGTCTGAATGATTTTACTCCAGTTTTGAGTTAATAACAGAATAGTATACCCGTGATGGCTTGGTGTCTGCTAAGTTGTGATACTGAAGATATTCAGAATAGTTTTATCACAATAAAAATTATCTATTCATGTACATTTTTAAGACTTATTGAAGCAGATTGAAAACAGAAGCAGAATATTTATTCCTGCCAGAAGGTTATGTTTTTGTTTACATTGCTTTGTCTGTCTGTCTCTTTGTTACCAACTTTGTTAAAAAAGTTATGAATGAATTTTGATTAAAAAATGGAGTATAAACCACGTAATACTCCATTTGATTTTGGAAATAATCCGGATGAAATTCTGGATTCAGGAATTTTTTAAGACTTTTTCAACATTGTGAAAGAGGACAATTTGTCCTCATTGACTTTTCATGCTCGCTTGTCGCTTCCTGTGTGAATCCGGCTTTAGGATCTAGGCCACTTTGACATATTGTGACAGTGAGATTTAGCTTTTTCCTCTGAGGGTGTTACACTTCCCTGTGTGTAGTGTTTTCCTCTGAGGGTGTTACACTTCCCTGTGTGTAGCGTTTTCCTCTGATTGTGTTACACTTCCCTGTGTGTAGCGTTTTCCTCTGATTGTGTTACACTTCCCTGTGTGTAGCGTTTTCCTCTGAGGGTGTTACACTTCCCTGTGTGTAGCGTTTTCCTCTGAGGGTGTTACACTTCCCTGTGTGTAGCGTTTTCCTCTGAGGG